>RJWH01000585.1:0-161335 GCA_004363575.1 Solenodon paradoxus
CAAGAGGAGGAAGAGGAGGAGGAGCAGGAAGAGGAGGAGGAGGAGGAGGTATGGAGGAGGAAATCTTTGGAGAAAGTGTCAGAGTACTTGAATCTATTATGGCAGACAAATCTCTGACTCTTTGGAAGTTTGGGTTCTTCTTGAGTCAAATGAGAGGGTCAAGTAGGATGTTCTAGAAGGTCCATTCTTATTCTAAGCAGCATGCCAGTCAAATCTTATTTAATATTCACCCAAGGAGTTTCACTTTTAGTCAAGTTTGACTGTTTCCTAAAGGAGTTATACCTATATTTGGCTTTTCAGTATGCCAATCACATACCATCTCTCAAAGGAAATCTAAAGTCAGCAATCCTGATCTCTTGTCCTGAAATACAACATGACTGAAGTTTAGAATTCCTTGGCCAACTTCCCCTTCCATCCCCTCTCCTACTGGTTGCTTGTTAAGACTCTTCTATGTTTTATAGCTGTTGACAAGCTGAGTTGTCAGAAATAAAGAACAGAAGGAAGAAAATGAATTGAAGTATCCCCTTCCTCCCCGTTCATATATATCTAAGAGCATACCTGAAGGCCAGAGCCTTTCAAGGAGCAAAGGATGATCATGGAACAGACTGTCCATGTTACACACAGCACCAGCTATGAGTTACAGGGAACACTAATAGTGTATAAGGGAAGGCTCTCATTCAAATGAAACCTTCTCTACCATCTACACCAAACTATTAAAAACAAGCTCCTTGTTAGTGAAAATGCTATAGCATAACACTTAGTTGTCATTATCTGAAGAATGGGTGGGGAGAGAAAAGTTCACTTCACATTTCTCCAGAGTGGCATATCAGGAGCATTTCTATGTAAATAGTATAGAGCACCCATAATTCACGACTGAAACCATTGCATCCACGCTGGTCAGGATTTTTGCCATCTTCAGTGTTTGGCTGTGAATCACCTTTGTTCCACGCATGCTCACCATGGAAGCACTGTGTATGCGTAGCTAACCTGATGAACAACACCTGAAATCCCTGGAGCATTCATGGCAATTTTAAAATAAAACGGAATATCAGAGCACAACTTTCTCAGTTTCTAATGGACCATTCAGGTCCCTTGTTTTCCCCATCTCTCATCATGTTGTTACAGAGGCAATCAGCACCCTGTTCAGTCCCATTAGCACTTGCTTCTATAATGAGAAAGCTTTCTGGGGACACCTGCAACTCTGTAAAGAGAGGCCTTTTGTCTACTGTAGGAGTAAAGCAGCAAGAAGTTCTGAAGAGAGAATGTCCACTCTCACCCCAACTCATCATTCAACCAATGATGCAGTGTGAATTAAATGCCCAGTTTCCATACCTCTAAGTGAAATAATCTGGAGGCATATGGCAAACTATGCTAACTGGCTTGATGTATACTCTACATTGCTTTCCTTTTTTGTATTATCTTCCCAAACCTCTGCCAGTATTTTCTGAGCCTGACTCCAAAAAAAACTATTTGACATTCAAAATCTACCTGTGGTCAACTTCTTGGAAACCCCAAACCAAGCTCCAAGACATAATTCCCACATCCACTAAAAGTTCTGAGCTTATGAGATACTGGAACTGAAAGACACCTCACAGTCCTATTAGACATCTCTGTCTAGTGTGATGTTCTTATGAAAAGCAGACTCTGATAGACTTTCCTCAAAGGCACATAAGTAATTAGTCAGGGAGAGTAGGTGCCTTGAATCCCCCAGGATTCTTATCAAATGGGGATACTTAACCCTGGTAACCTCCCAGGACACTTTTGAACTAAAACACTTTTTAGCAGAAGTCTGTCATGGGACTTGAGTTAAAGACTAGAAAAGACCCATGGTGGCAGGCTGACTAGAACAAAAAATTAAAAGGATGGTATAGTCTGTGATGCTGACAGGGGTAATAAAGAAAGGCATTATTGTTAGTTAAGGAGAGAGAGACATTTAGGAAAATTCTGCATGGGAGCTAAAAGAATATCCTATTCTTCTCAACTTGAAACTCTTAATATTTCAATGCATATGAAAAATAAATATATGTGGTGTGGTGTTCCACCCAGAACTTTGAGTAACAGAGATTCCCCTTCCTCTATGTTGTGATTTCGCTCAGCGGCATCAAGGCCATCTCATGGTCTCTGGTTTTGTTCTTCATTTTCTGCTGTAATTTGCTGCCATGAGCTTGAGCTACTGCCAGAGGAGGTAAACCTAGAGACACCATGAAGCCTTTAAAAACTAGAAACTGGCCTATTTAAAATATGCTTTAGGAAAGAAGAATGGAGATTCCTCAGAAAATTGAAAACAGAAATTCCATGTAATCCAATTATCCCACTTTTAGGCATTTGCCTGAAGAACACAAAAACATTCAAAACGATATACGTTCCCTGAGGTTTCTTGCAGTGCTATTTATAGTCACCAAGAGCTGGCAACAACCTGAGTGCCATCAATACACGAGTGGATAAAAGACAGATGGTAGGTACACACTATGGAATAATATTCAGCCCTAAAAAAGGTGAAAGCCTGTCCTTTACAACAACCTGGATGGACTTAAGTTAGTGATACAGGTCAAAGAAAGACAGACACTATGATTTCACTCATATGTGGTACATAGCAAAGCAGAACAAATGAACTAAATAAAACAAAAATGAACTTTTAGTCTATAAGACGAAATTAGTGGTGATCAAAAGGGAAAGGGGAAGAGAAGTGGATAAATCAGGCAAAAGGGGTTAACTGTATGGTAAAAGACGGAAAGGGGCTTTCAGTGGTAGTCTTAACAGAACATACAGATGTTGACTTACAGCAAATCACACTTGAAACATATAATGCAATGCAATCTCATTTCAATTAAATGTTCTAAAGTAAAAAAATAGTGTTTTATGAAGCACATAGTTGTCTCAAAAGACATTGTAGAAAAAAAGGCACACCTCAGAACAGTTTATGGGCAATATAAATATTATTCTACATGTGAGTTTGTTCTCATTTGTCCAATCTTCCATGTTCCTTCGACATGAGCGTCCTCTGAGGACTCGTCATACCAAAGTAATTCTGTAAGTTACCAATGAATAATTATACCTTCAAGGGAAAATAATATTATTAATGGCATGTCATCATGGTTTTTTTTTTTTTCTTCTAAAGTTTCAAGAGCAGGACATTGAAAATTTGGAGACAAAGATTAGCATTACTTGATTCTAGTCTTGATTTTGGTGGTTATAATTATAGAGACATGTTTGTGTTTATGTTCAAGGTCAAAATATGGAGGTCTACATTTATTCTCAGCAACCTGGCAACATAGGTTTCTAGAGTAGGGCTGAGGTAGACAGAGCAATGCCGCCTCACCCCTCGAGATGTCCACATTCTAGCCCCCAGCCTTACTGCATAGAAGGGGTATTACAAATATGACCAAGTTAAGGTTCTTGAGATGAAGCGTTTATCTTGGATTATCCACATGGGCCCAATGTAACTGCAGGGTCTTTATCAAATGGAGGCAAGAGGGTCAGAGAAGAGGGAGATGTCATGACAGAAGCAGAAGCTGCAGGGTTATCTGTTGTGAAAATGGAACCGTGAGCCGAGGGATGCAGGTAACCCTGAGAAGCTGGAAGAAACCAGCTCTGATTTCATCTCAGTGAGACTGAGTTTGGTTTTCTGACTTCCAGAACTAAGAAGAAATTTTGTATTGGTTGCCTGAAGGCACTGAATTGGTGGTGATTTTCTACAGCAGGAACCCAAACTAACACCAGGGACCGTATGTAAGTGTCCTCGCTGGCAATGGCCCAAACAGCCCCACCCCACCATGCACGCTGATGGCAAGACCGAGGCAGGACGCAGCTGGCTCTGGCTCTGTCCCTTACTGTCCGTGCGCTGTGGGGAGAGAAGTTACTTCGCTTCCTCAGCCTTAGCTGCCCCAGAGGCAAAGCAGTGGTTGTGTGCATTCCAGATCCAGTAGGCTCACATCTCTGACACCAAGCAAATAGGGTAAAGGTGCCAGTTGTGAGGTTTAAAGGACATCATGTGTGCGAGGCGCCACACAGAACTGACTCTCTCTCATCTCTCTTCTACCTTCACGAAAGGGCCGTTCTCACCTCACCTCACCCTTGCACAGCAGAGGCTGTGTGTGATCCCACAGGGAATTCTGTTAACATGAAAACACTTGTTCATTCACCATCACTCTTATTCTCATACCAGTGCTAAACCCTCAAAGATCTATGTTCTGTCTCTTGAAGTTTGCCTTTTCAGGACATTTTGTCTAATCATTCAAAACCTGGGAGTTTTCTTGGCCGATTTTTACCTCTCCAGGCTCACACTTTACCAATGTCCCATTCACCAGATATAGAGCAACTCGAAACAGTTCTAAGTTCTCCGAGTTTCATGTTTACACTCTTCTGACTCCCACCCATCTATGTGCATGCCCCTCCAGGAATAACTGCCTCCATGTTAGGCAGGGAGGCAGGAAGGAAGAGAGGGGAGGAAGAAGCAGTTTAAAATTTATTTATTGGTTCACTCATTCATTTTTGGTTGTCTCCCATCAGCTCCAGGGTCTTGAACCTGGGTCCTTGGGCTTCACATGGACTCTGCCCCAGGTGCCTTCTTAACACCTGAGCCACCAGGACACACCTGCTCAGCATTCTCTCGGTCCTGACACATGAGTTCTATTTTAGTAACCTGTACATCTACATTCCCTGTAAGCTTTGAGAAAGGATGACCTATATCTCATTCCTTCCTTTGTCCTTAGTGCCTCAAAGGGTACTTGGCACTCTAGATATTTATCAATGGCCTGGATTGAAAATGTCTCCAGTCTGAACAAATCCCAGACTTGTCTTTAATTAAATTTAGAGATACTGACCTTCGTCTGAAATTTCAGGTATGACCTGGGTCCATTTGTTACCTACATATTACTCGTGGATATTTGATTGTGGTATATGTGAGTGTGGGCAAATATATATGGATGTATCATGTTACAAAACATTTTGCTTCCCTTGATTAATTTCTGGACAAAACATGGCCAAATGGTTTACACAGCAGTGTTCTACTTAATATGGAGAACATTTCCCCCTGGGGCGGACTGGACGGCTCTTTTATTCCTGAATCTCCATCGACTGATGTTTTAACCACTGTGCAGAAGGTGTCTGCTGAATGGCAGAGAGTTGTAGACTCTAGAATGGCACCGTTCAGTAAGAGCACAAAGTCAGTCGCAAATGTAATTTAAAGTGTGCTGGTAGATGCATTAAAAAAGTGAAAAAAAATTGAACTCTTAAAATATATTTTCTTTAGCCCAATATAGCCAAGGTATCATTGCAACATATAATCAATATGGAATTGTGAGTAAGATATTCTGTACTCTTTTTTTCATGACAGGTCTTCCAACTACAGTGCGTGCCTAGCACTGCACACTTCTCTTCCCACTCGGCACATTTCCAGCGCTCAGGTCGCACTTGGCGGGCGGGTGACGTGATTTGTCCGCAGGTGGAAGCACACCCTCCAGAAATAAGTCTTGTCCTAGCAGAGAAAGTTCCTGGTGGGGCTAGTCCCGGGCTCCCAGCTCTCAGAGGTATCAGTCACCTGCACATGTTTAAGCGACATTGCCATCCCTCCCTCCCACCTCTATGGATTTTGAATAACTGGTCTGTGTGGATCCTGGAATCAGTGTTTTAAAGTCACCTCACTTCCTGGCTCTTCATCTAAGCACGAACAGAAAAACTGGCCTAGGTCACAAAGGTGTTTCTCTTTGCTGATGTCTACATTTTTTTTTAGGAGTAAAATAATACTTCAAATTCATTTTGACAACGGTGATTTAAGGAATTACATGGACAGTCCTTTCAAGGGATTGTAAAAATGATCATTTTTTCACTGTGCAATATTCTTTTGAGGATATGAAATTGGTTCTCAATGTACATTTCCCGCCGTACTCTCCACCAGGGCGCCAGTGTCCCTGTCCCTTGCCACCACTTTCCCTCTTTGCTCCCCGTCCCCACCCCTAAACCTCACCACAGCCGCACGACCCCCTCCCCGCATCATGTCACAGTTCTGCCTGCTGCTTTTTCTCCAGTTTGTATGTTTGTTGGTTTCATTGCATTGCATTCCATATGTAGGTGACACCATCCTATATTTTTCTTTCTTTCTGACTTACTTCATTTAACATGATCCTCTGCAGTTCCACACAGACTTTTGGTGACAGCACATTTTTATCTGCGCTTTGTCACATTGGGATACTTCTTTCTGCCCAAGTAATTGGTTGGACGTTTAAAATTCCCATTTACTTGGACTAGTTGTTGGCGCTTCTGACTTCTTTAATGCCTTATCTTCAGGCTCTGAGGATGACCTTCTGCTTCCTACTTTCTGCACTTCTCACAGCCTTTCTTGCCTTAATTTTTGGTGTTATTTGTTTCTGGTGCTATGTCTGCCTATTATTTATTTTGTCTTTAATGTTTATTGGGTTTCCAGTCCCCTGTTTTGTTCTATTTCCCTATTGAAAAGTCATCTATCTTAAAAGTACCTGGTAACTCACCAGAAACTGGAAACAATCTCTGGCTCTTCGAACAGAGGGCCCATCCCAGTGATTGACATGGATGGGAATTCAGTCTTCCCTTCAGCTGGAATATAAATGTGGCTCACTCTTCAGCAAGAAAACTTGACTAAGCCAACAGGCACCCATGAGAGGAATGATAATTACTTTAAAATTCTACACTGGCTTCTCTTTTCTCAAAAAGAAAAAAAGAAAACTTGAATACCCTCGAAGGGAAGTGGGTAGCATTGGTCAGAGCTTTCAGTTTTATCGAGAACTGAAATTGAAAGGGTGCATTTTCAAATAAGTTTCCAGGAATGCATAAATGTAAATGCTCCCCTCCTCATGTGTCCTCTCCTGTCCCCAAACTCTAGAATGAATTTTTGTGGTGCAAAGGCCCACTCATTCTGGAGATGACTCTAAAGGGTCCGCATATCGAGTGGCCCATCAGCTCTCTAGTGCAGGCCTGTTGGCTCCATCCGCCTCCCCACCACACATGGGTGTCTCCAAAATCTGAAGTTCACATCGTTTCATGCTGCTGACCCCAGGCTTCTGCGTCATCTGCTGTCATTGCAGCTGGAACGCCTGGCTAAAGATGCCACAGTGAAAATGCGTTCCAGGTGGCTGGTGCGGGGCGGGGAGGTTCCCGCTGGGCCAGTAGGGGATGAAGGAAGTCACCGGTGGCCCAGCCTGAGTCTGTGAGGAAACCTGAAGTACAAGCATGAAGAAAAGAAGATGAAAGTGGGATGTGCCAAGGGGCCTACAGAAGAGTTCCGGGCCGCAGAGGTGGTGTGGGGTGAAGATGAAATCAGAGAAGAAATGAACAGAAGGCTCTGAAAGCATCTCTTCCAGCAGCGGCTGGTGTGCGAGGCTTGTCCTGGCCAGGAGTGTGTTGAGTGAACTCCAAGGGCCAAAGCAGAGCGCACAGGGTCCCAAGTCCTGTGCTGCAGGGACAAGAAACGCCGGGTCCTGGCTGTCCCCACCGTGTCTATTCTCTCTGGTCCCACCGTGTCTATTCTCTCTGGTCCCACCATGTCTATTCTCTCCGGTCCCACCGTGTCTATTCTGTCTGGTCCCACTGTGTCTATTCTCTCCTGGTCCTGCTGCTTGTAGTTACCACATAGTTCCCACTCATGGAGAAACGGTTAAGAAGATGACTTCTGTGACGCCTACTGCTTTTCTCAGTCTCAGCTTCCTGCACTTGAGCTACTGCCCAGAGCATAAAAAGTGAAAATTTATATCACATTGAAAATTTCACTTTGGGCAAAAATGAGTGGGTAAGATATTCTGTGTGTGCAAATTAAATTCAACTTCTAAAACAGTACTGTGCATTCACATTTAATATTTTTTAAATAAGCTAAACCAGTTATTAGACTCATTGGGTTTGCATCCATTTGCCAGGATAAACTGGAATACATCCTTTTCTATGTCTCCATAGTTTTATTATCAGAAATGAGGCATGACCTTAAGAAGTAGCTGCAACTGTTCACTAATTACGGTGAGGAAGATAAGTTCGGCCTCAATTAGGCGAAAACCGAAATAATGATAATTGGCAGATAGCTAATGTTTGAATGCATGGCATTTAATTACCCTGACCACAACAGCACATTCAGCTACTTAGGAGTACTTTTTGCAGGTGCATAAGGAGGCGTGAGTAGAGTCAGATGTTCCACAGAAGTAATGTGACGTTAATTTTATGCCGGCAACAAGTGGATTCTAGCATCTGCTCTTAACAGCTTTAAGGCAAATTTTTCTCTTGATTTTTTTCTGTGTGTGCAGGATTATGCATTCTCATCCCACTTTGAGCATGTGTCTCAAATATGTGTCTGAGCATATTAAACTTTTAAAATTTGAGCGTCAATGCTAATTGTACCTCTAGTTGTATTTGTACCTCACCTATATGTAAGTGAACTGGGCAACCCTCCATAGAGTTCAGAATGCAAGACAGGTTGCTAAAGTTTCAGTTTTGAATGCCAACTCTGCAGTAGGCACATGTGGAATCTAAAGCACTTGGCTCTTTCTGGTACCTGCAATTTAGAAATAGGCACTTAAGGATCCTGCTGGAGAAGTTAAGTATGAATTAACTGCAATCTATTACCCACCAAAGATGCAGATGAGACACCTGATTTTGAGAGGGGACGCCAAGAACTATTAACTCTACACTTACAGCTGAAAAAAGGTTCTCAATGCTGGTTGTACTTTAGCATCATGGGGGCTGCTTTAAAAAATAACGCCTGTGGCCAAGTCCCTCCCAGAACATTTGATTTCAATTTTTTTTAAGTCTTCCCAGGGCTGTGACCCACTATTCTAGAACCTGGTTTCTCTGGGTGTGGCCCCTGGATTAGCAGTCATATCAGATTTGGGGAGATTCTTAGGAACACAGTGCCGTGAGGCTCACTCCAAACCTGCTGAATCAGAAACCGCATATAACCAGATTCCCGATGATTCTAGTGCATTTGAAAGTTTGAGAGCTACGTTTTTGTGGCGGTCACAGAGTTGCACAGTCATTCCAATAATTATGTCAGCTACTTGACTCCTGGCTGTGAATAACGGGCCACAGGAACTCCAAGAAATGGCATCCTAGCTAATCATTCCAATGCATTCCCCAGTACCTGGAATGCTCTCCACGCACACCTGTGCTTTCATGCGTCTCCTTTGCACCCTCCTGCAAGTTGGTGGGAAGAAGCAGGAGTGCCGAACAGTGGTTCTCCAGGTGGGATCGTGGGTGCCAGCAGCCTCACCTCAGAACTTGTTAGAAACACCGGTTTCTGGAGCACACTCAGAACTCTGCAATCAGAAACTCCAGGGGCGGGGCTCAGAAGCATGTGTTTTAACGCGCCCTCAGTGATTCCGATGTTAACAGGAGATTGCGAACTCACTGGAAAGAGCAGGTCTGAGGGGGGTTCAGAGAATTGCCACTTCTAACAATTTCCCAGGTGAAGCTGCTCAGGGAAGTGATTTCTAAACCGCTGATGAACCAGAAAGAAGCGCCAAGGTTATTTTACTTAAAGTCATTTTAGGAGGATACAATTCTGAGAATTTTAGCTTATTGAAAAATGGAAGATCAAAAATAAAAAGAAAAATATTTTTTTCCTATTCTTGGAGCAATGGCTCCTGTGAAACTGCTGTTTTTCAAGCTCCTTTGTGAAATTCTACTTGAGGTTTTCACAAGCTATGATTCTCATGGGTTCAGTAAAGACATTTTCTCTTGAATTATCATTTAGGAAATAGAATCTGGTGAATGGGACTGAGATTTCATGAAAGACAATGAGTTTGCGTGGAAATCATGGAAACCAGGGGCCAGGTTCCCTTTGAGTTATTTTCCCTGAAGGATTTTTATAAATCTAGTAAGTGGAGACAGACACATAGCACAGACTCCCCAAAAGATTTCCCAAAAGGGATTATAAAGTCAGCTCTGGCAGATCTGGAAACCTGGGTACCCAGGGTTCTGCCCCACAAACAAAGCCAGAACCTCTGTTCAGGCATCTGTTAGCTCTTGGCAAGACAGGGCATCCTGTCTGCAAGATAATTTTTGAAAACGGCTCATAAAAGATTTCTTGGACATAACTAGTTCTTGTGAAGCAACATTTTGATGATGAATCAGAAACATATGGAGATAATTCCCCTAGGGTTTGGCAAAACACACTTTGAACTTTTTTCCATCCAGAACATTTGAAAGACGGGTTTGAGTGTTTGTTGAACCTGACATGGCGTCCCCTTTCCCAGGTCCCGGTTATGAAGAGGGCAACAGTTTCTAAGTCTGCTTGTTGTCACCTGTATTCCTAAGTACCGGATCTCTCCAGAAGGGCAGGATATTTTTCTCTTAACAGTTACAGTTGCCTGGCTATGTAGCACAGTTGCCCACTACTGTTTCACAACAGTTCAAGAGGTTCTTTTTCAATTCATAAAGGAAAGGTTGCAGACTTGGGTTATTTCAAAGAATAGAAACTCCCATTGCAAGCGGATTCTTCTCCACTTGCCTGCAGAGATTCAGGCTATAGCTGTTCTTTCTGTCAGCCTTCGCACCTGAGCTCCCGCGGCAGAGATGCTTTGATGGAGTTCAAGGCTCAGGGAACACCTGCTGCAGGTTCAGAAAGACCACTCACCTGCGCACCGTGGACAGGCACTTTAGAAAATCAAGGAGGAGCCCAAGCTTCCAACACAGGAGTTTTCTCCCTACCATTTATCGTTAGCAATTATCATTTTAAAATATGACAAGTAGCTCTTGTCGTTTTGAGACGAAACATCTGCTTTTGGAAATGATTCCATCCTAGGCACAGTCTTACTAGGAGTTTGTGGAAACAACCCATAATCACCTAAGTTTGGGGGGGAATACTTAATTTCTCAGTATTTCAGGGTCATAGACAAATAAGACTCAGCAACACAGATTTGGGAAACAGGAAGACAGATTTCATATCTTAATAGCAACTGGAAGATAATTGATTCATGAGGTGAAATGCACAATGAGGAGTACGTTAGCCAAACCTACTGTGCAAACACAGTGGTAGCCATGCATTCCTTTTTTGAGGAGCACATTTGTAAATAAATCATAGTTCTATGAATGTGAAATGCAAAGAATGATCCAGAGAATAATTCTTCTTAACAGGCACGCCATTCCAGAAAGCCTTGCATGATCTTTTCTTTTTAATTAAATAGCACAACGTAACCAACATGTTCAGTTTCTGCAGCCCACGAAATCATTTTACCAGCCCTTTGCAGCAGCAAACACAAAAACAAAACCTAAAGGCTAGGAGACAACAACATTCCTGTGGGAGAGAAGAATTTGAACAAAAACATGAAGGTCGGACAAATATAGTGTGAGAGGAGAGAATATTGGGAAAAACAAAATTAAAAAGAAGAAACTAGAGAACAGCCCAGGGTATCATTAACATCAATGTTTCTTTCTCACTGAGACCTGCAACTCCCAAACTTCTGTTAGAACTTTTGGGGTCATTCTGCCTGTGTTTGAGTTCTCCGTTCTGTTGTTACAAGCATGGTGTTGTGAGCAAATCACGGTGTTTCTTTCAGCCTCACTCCTCTCATCTGTAGAATGGGCCAGTAGTCCCTGTTTCATAGGGTTGTTGTGCAAATCAAATGATATCACTTAGCAAGAAGCCATCTAAAGCATCTGAAATATAGCAAATTACTCAAAAATAACCAGTACGTCTGTTCTCAAGTCCTTAATCCCTGATGAAACTGCTATTTACTCCTCCCTGCCAGTCTTCATTTCCCCTACCCTCACCTGACCCTCTGAATTCCAACAGTCCTCTTCACCATCCATGGACAATCCATGGTCAAGTCCTGATGATTTTATTTCCTAAGTCATTTATAATTTATCTCCTCTCCTCCATTCTTTATTGCTGTGACCCATCCCAGAACTTATTATGTGGCTGCAAATGTACGGCATCGCCTTAGGACATGGTGCAGGCTCTAGTAGGTTTCGTCTCTCTTCCAGCCTCAGTTTACCTCTCTGTGGAAAGAAAAGGACCACTGGGTTCTCCATAGTCCCAGCAGACGTGTTCTATGAAGCCACTGTGAATGGAGTTACTGCATATTGAACCGTTACTCTTAGGGGAAATATAAGGTTAGGGTCCTGTGAGGTGCTTGTCACAACATTTTTGTGACCAGATTAGTTCATCTCTTGTCTTATTTTGTGTTCTGTTTAAAGACCAGTTATTTAATACTTATCAAATTTAAATATATGCTTACACATACATTGCTGTATATTTAATATGCGATTGACTTATTAACCTTGAACTTCTAGCTAAAATGAAGGTGCTCACACTCATGCCTGAGCTACAGCGGAGGCACAGCACAGCCCTCTTGGCTTAGACATAGCTTTGGTGCTACACTCACAGGCTATTTTAAGCAACAGCACACCAACCAAAAGCAAACGGGGAAAAAAAAAAAGAAAAAGCAAAACACAAGAGCCTAAATAGACCGTGGAAATAACACTCGCTGACAGCAGGAGAGCACAAAAAAGGCAGAGCGGTGTCGGCACATCACCCGGGATGCACCTGTGGACCTTGGGGCCACTAAAATGTTCACTGCTCTGAGCATGTGTGACTGATGATGACAGCACCTTCAACATAGATTTTGCCAAATTTAATAAGTGAATATGTAGACACAGAACCTGAAGAAAGAGGGTTGCCTGTATTTGCACCTCCCTCACGAGTTTGCAGAGCAGATTAGAGGAGACGGTTCAAAGCAGATTCTTAGCAACTACTAGGCGCTGAGCACACGAGAGCTGTTATTATTTCTATGTTGTTATTGACTACATCCCTGCTCTCTGCTATCGCAGTGGTGTTGGAACTGATGGCTGCACCCTCTCTCTCTCTTCATGTCACTCCACACATGGGTGTCAGTTTGGATGCATCACTTCTGGACTTGCTATTCAAGTTGTTTCCCACGTATCTGCAATTGGTCCTTTTCATTTCACCTTCTCCTCCAACATGGTCATCATGACTTATGCAAAAACCAGTGGGCCTTACTCCTCCTGTGCCCCTCTCCTTCGTCGGGAATGCCCCCAGCCCACGCCCATCTCCCTCCATGCTGTTCTGCTCTTCACGCCCCTGCCTGGACTCTGAAAAACTCATCTCTCAGCTTCTTTCTAGCTGAGATTTTTATACATCACTTTTTCCATTCTTCTGAAGCTAAGACTTTAAAATATTTTGCTAGCACTTTTAGGTGCATGTTTTATTTTTTTAAACAGATATGGGTAGGTTTGAGCCATCTTTTCTTACTCTGCAAAGTTCTGTATGACACCTTGTTGACTAATTACTTACAGATCAAATGCAATGGCCAAAGCTCAAGGTAGTTACTTTCTGTTTTACTAAGAAATGCATGCTATTCATAAAAATAAATTTTTAATTTGAGAAATTCTAGTGTAAACAAATCAGCTTCAAGAAGAGTTCCTGATGTATGTTCCTAATTTATATGAAAGTCACAGGGAACCAAATACCAGTTTTCTTAAAGTCTGGTGGCTTGCTCCTAAGTGTATCCTTGTCATTTTCAGCCTTAGGCCATTTGGGGGCAAGCCATAAATCTTGAAGCCAGGAGGGAAGAACACAGACACTGACATTGCAAACTACATCCTGCCTTCTTTCAACAGCCTCTTTCTAACAGTCGGAAGAAAAACACTTGCCCCTCGGGAGGAACATGGCATTCACATAGCTGAAGGGTTGGGCAAAGCGACCATTCCATCCCCTGCCTCTGAAACAGATCCTGGTTAAAGGGGACACTGTCTAGCGATAATCAAGTGTGTTCTTGTTTGTGCTGAAGCCACACTAGAGGAGGAGCATCATGATGCTCAGGGAACTGTGTGTTCTCCCCTCCTGGGCACTGGAAACATACCTTATTTTTAATAAAAAAGGAGATGACAGCGCCTTTTACAAGTGACAAAATGTGTGCATCTTTGTTCCTCCCCAAACAAATTTTCACCGCCCCCAGATGTTTCATAAAGAAAATAAAGGTACGTGTGTTGCTCGCATGAATTCCCCTTTTGTCCTGTGTCCCTTTTTGGATCTAGACTCCAGACAGCTAACTGGGAGCTGGGTGTGTCCCACCACGGTGCAAACGCTCAGCTGAAGCTTCAGCTGGGACGTGAGCCCGCACCCCTACCCACCCGCCCCTGGATGTGTGCCAATTTCTCTTGCACGTCTTTTCATGGCTGTGAATTTGGATCAGGTGTCAGTTCTCCTGGTCTTCCCATTTGTGGGGCCATCTCAGCCATGAGCTGGGTGTCATATCTCTTTCTTTAAAATGAAGCATCTGACAGTTAAAAAGAAAGGGATGTGTAAATATTTTTCAACAATCATCTTCTTTTCTATGCACAGAGCCTGTGTCAGAAATAATGAAATGTGTGTGTGTGCATGTTATCCAGGTAAGCCGGCTGCTGCGTACCATGGCTCATATGCAGGGCAAGTGGAAGAGCTGGGAAGTAACTGAAGAAATGGTGAGAAAAGATGCATGATCATGTCAAAGTTGACAGGAACCTGAATGACACCGATTTCCAATACTGCAGAGGAAGTCAGACCACTGGTTTTAAGCAGGAAATTAATGGAGGGGATGTCATAACACTTTGACGTCACAAGAGCATCTAATCCCAGTGCTGAATTCCTCTTTCAAAAGCAGCTGCCGCCACAGAGACACAGTGTGGTTCGTGACAATATGCTCGTCTTTTGGTAGAACTCCCAGGTGCAAGCTAAGAGAACAAAGTCCTCACTTTCTCTCTTAATTAAAGTTCACAGGAAGCCTAGCTTCTCTTGATACTTGGGTCAGGTGCCTTCCTTGAGTCTCCCCTTGGCAGCCTGCAGATATTTCTCCACTTTTTGGAGATATCATTTTTCTCCAAGGACTTGATATAGTCCTATGGCAAGAACAGGTTTCCTTGGCACTTCTGGGTGGCACAGCAGGCAGGTGTCATGCCTCTGGCAGAGCACGGTTCACATACATCCCCAGGATCTGGGTTTGCAGGGTCGGGGGACCAAGTAAATAAACACAAATCAATAAATAAAGACGTTCCTTCCATCTCTCTCTTCCTGCCTATCTGCCTTCTTGCCTTCATTCCTGTCTGTACCTGTCCTTTAAAAAAAAAAACACAAAAAACTCCATTTTCTTTTAATGTTTTCTATTAATTGACAGATGTTATGGACTGATTTGTATTCCCACAAAATTAATCCTTGGACATCCCAGCAGTATGTTAGAATGTGGCCACATTTGGAGGCAGGGCCTCCAATGTTAAACGAAGTCCTTGAGGAGAAACTCCCATCTGAGAGGACTGTGTCCTCATAAGAAGAGAAGGGGGAATGTGCAAGGCCAGAGGAGGGACCGCGGGAAGACATAAGAAGGTGGCCATCTAGGAGGAGAGCCCTCAGGAGAAGCCAGTCTGCTGCCACCTTGACTTGTGGCTCCAGGGCTGCAAGGAAATAAGCGTCTGGAGCCCCCGTCTGTGGTGCCTTTTATGGTGGTCCCAGTGGAGGAACACACGTTCTTGGTTCCTCCTTAGTTAAGGACTGTCCAACGTGATTTTCTTCTGTATTATTAAGAACATACTGGCTTCTTTTTATATTGATTTCCTTGAATACTCAGTAGTAATTAATAACACCTGTTTGACAGGCCCAGCTGGAGTTTACGTTCCCTACATGGCTGAGGAGAACACCCTACGTTCTCATCATCTTGGGTTTGATATGGTGTCTCATTTTTCTTCTCTCAGTAACCCTGGGAATAGGGAAGAACTTATTTTTAACATTTTATAAATGAGGAAATAGGCTCAACTGAAAGATTTACTCAGACAAAGATCAGAACGTATTACCAAGTCTTTCAATCTGTCTTTTGTATCTCCAACATTCCACTTGTCCTTCCTTCCTTCCTTTCTTTTCTTCCTTCCTTCTCTTCCTTCCTCCCTTCCTCCCTTCCTCCCCCTCTCCCTACCTTCCTTCCTTTCTTTTGTATCACAATACTTAAAAGTATGGGGTATTTTTACATTTCAAAGTTTGCTTCTCTGATTTTGAATCTATGTCATGTTTCTGTTGGATTATTTTGCTGTTTGTTTCTCTTAGTTTTAGACTTTGCTCTTCTCTTTTGTGGTGGGTTTCTGAGCAGGCTCTCTATTCTTCACTCACAACTATGGATTCTGAATTTTGCAGGAAGAAGAATACCTATAAAATGTAAAAGCCTTTTGACAGTTTTGCCTTTAGATGCATTCTGACAATAGTCTTTGAGTTTGCTATGGTTGGGTTTTGCTTTAAGGGAGACATGAGGTACCTATGCTGGAAGATGGCAAGGAGCAAATGAAAACACAGCCCTTAGGGGGCTGGACAATTCTGTGTTGTCCTAGAGGAAGCTTGAACCTGGGGATGGGCGTTTGGACCACAGCTGGCCATTTGCATGAACTAGCCAGGTAGGCAAACACCTCGAGGGACCATGAGGCCAGCAGATTCAAGAGGAGAAGCTGGCAGAAGAGCAGCAGAGCCAAAGCAGAAAAACCAAGCCTCTGAGCCAGGCCACCTCCGTGAGTGAAGTTTGAGGCTCTGCAGACCCCCAGGCTGCTTTGTCTTTGTCTGACTGCCCCCAGGCTGAGCCCTAGGGGAGCGTCAGGAGCAGTGTGACCAGGAAGCAGGTGCAGATGGTCTGCAGACAAATATTCTTCCCGGTGCTGCCAGTGACGTTCCATGTGGCTGCCACCAGTTCAATGGACTCATCTGTGAAAACACGGGGACAGTGACGCCTCCAAGCTGCCACTGAATTCCAGAATGCTCTCAGACTCCCAAATGTTGCTTTAAGGTTGCACAACATTAAAAGAAAAAAAGACCTAATTTTTCAAATAGTTTGTGGTCACCACAGACCATAAGCGATAACAATAATCACAGCAGGCCCTGCTTGCTAGCTGCTAACGCCGCCAGACACTGTGCTGTGTGCCATGCCGGCCCGACATCGTTCGATCTACCTCTCGACCTAGGCAGTAAGCCCTCTACTACCAGTTTCACCGATGAAGACATTGGCTTGAGACAGGTAACACAATCTTGCCCAATATCACTTGCAGAATAGGTAGCAGAAATGGAATGTAAACCCAAGTCAGTCTGCGCACAAAAACTTAATGCTTTGAACCAAACATCCACATTTCTATGAGGTAGATTTTCAGTCATCCTATTTCACGTCTTCTGCCCAATTGTCCCGTCAACGATGGAACTGTCCCAGGAAGGGGCAACTGCAAACTGGCATCCAAACTGCATTTTCCCAGGCAGACCCTCACTAAAGGGGACACAAAAACTCCTTTGTTAGACCCGCAGACCTGGTCTTAGTGTGGAAGATGTGGACACCATGATTTAGGCAGTTTACCAAATTTCAGAGGATTCGTGTGTACTCAAAACTAAAACTATGGAAAGAATCCTGGTACCTTTTGATGTGGAAGACATGATGGGCCTCGCAAGGTCATTCTTTTGAGCCTCACTCCTCACTATATTACCTAAGTGCAGAAATACAGGTTTCTGGCAAGTTTCAAGGGCTTGCCATCTGGATAAAAGAAACTCGCTGCGCTGCCGTGAGTGATGTGAGCAGTGCTTTCTTGAGGCTCTGCCACAGCCTGCAAAAGGGGCTCCATTGGCTGGTCTCCTCATGTGAATTTTAATAATATTATGTGGTCCATGTTTCAAGTGTGAACTTTCACTGGAAACCTCTGCACTCTGCCTTCGTCACTGTTTAGTTTTTTGTGTAGCTCATCAGAACTAATGAGAGTGATGGGGACCCAGCAGAGACACAGCAGAGAGAGGGACTAGGAACTCATGACCACCAAAGTCTTTTTGATTCCCAAATGTGGTTCATGAGCTCGAAGCTTTGAGAACACTGACTCGAGATCGTTTTTCATTCTGATATTCAAATGTCCTCTTGCAGTGATGATCACACCACTCCAAAGAGTGGTTTATGTTAGGAGCCTTCAGCTCAGATAATTAGCCTAAAGATGGGGAGCAAGGCTAGGAAGGGGCCATGGCCAATAAAACTTGAGTATCTCCTGGTAACATCAATGTAAGCACAGTTGATCCCACATTACTGGATTTTGTTGAGAGCACCTCAGGTGGCCAAAGCAGAATAGCAATTAGCACTGAACTCTTCCAAAATAAAGCCCGTCTGTGTCTCAGGTTCTCCAGGGAGTCAGTGAAAAAGAGAAAAGAAAAGACTTCCTTGCAGCATTTTTTATTCAAGCTAAGTGAGCGGTTATCAGTTCCCACATTGATTTTTATCTCCACGCCGCAAACCTCAGAACGCCACAGCCCAAGCTGCAATCCTACCCGGCTTATTCCTTCCTGTGTGCATCCTGTCATTTCCCAGGGAATTTTCCTTCTTTATCATTCACAGCTTCTCTTTGTGCCCATCTCCCCTGAGAGCATGATGGCTGATGTGATGTCTTCTCTCCTCTCACTCTAAGTCAGAAACTTCCCGAGGCTGGAAGAGCTGCCTGTCTCAGCAGGCGCCCTAACACCCGACCAGTCTCCTTTGCAGTAAGATTTGTAAGTGAATGTCCCTGGTCTGAAAAAAAACAATCCAGCCTCCTCGCAACCGCTGCCTCCCATCAGTGGGCTCTGAGGCAGCCCCTGCACCGGTCTGATGGTTGGCAAAGCTGATCAGTTGATACTGGCAGTACCCTGAAGGGAAAATGCCCTACACGGAACGAAACACAGAAGCCACGCAGAAACCAACGAGCAAACACACAGAAAGAAGATTTAAGACACGAATGCCTACCTTGCAGCTTTCCCACAGCTCTGTGCTCGCACTGGCATCCTCCTCTCTGCCGTCTTTCCTGGCTCTCCCCTAGCTGTGCTTTCTCAGACTGAGCCGAGCCCCGGTCGCCTCCAGGTCGAGCTCTGACACACACATGCTGCACACGCCCTGCAGCTTTTCAGCGGCGGGCAGCCTTCCCTGCCTTCCTAGCCCTCGGCCAGCCTGGTCGGTTCCCTGCCGCCTGCCCTTTCCCACGTGGGACCAAGTGGGGATGGGCGACCGCACACAGGAGTTGCAGATCTGTTCCGCTGACCATGGACCAGGTGGCCACCCAGTGGGCAGAAACGGTGCATCTTACTCCTTCCCTAACCTAACACCCCTTACAGATGGTTTCTCCAGCCTCACCGGGTCCGGAACAAGTGGAGACTCCTCCTGGCAGCCCCTGGTGGCACCCAGGCCCCTCCTGGAGGCACAGCCCCCAGCTGGACGGAGTTGCCTGTTACCTTCACAAAACCCCAGTTCTTGACAACCTGGCTGGCATCTCCAAGGAGTCACATGTTTTACTTGACATTGAAGGTCACCAGTTTCAGAGGCAGGGATCACTTCCAAACGAAACAGAAAGTAACGCAGGCGATCACAGCACCTCCCCCTCCACAACCCCCCCAAAATGCTGGCCTTTTGTAGCCTCTGGGCGTCTTCGGACTCAGCTGCTGACCAGCTATCCAGGCTGGAGAGAATTCAGAGGAAACTGAAGCTGGGGAGTCTGGAACTCTTGGCCTTGCCTTTTCCTTTCCTTTTCTTTTCTTTTTTTTTTGGAGTATTTGTTGAGCTTTTTAGCACGCAGCTTGTCTCCTTCTGCCCGGGAGTTACTCAGGGAGTGGCTCACCTGGCTTCATTATGTAATTCAAACTGCTATCTGATCAAAAAGTCACCCCCGGCGCCCCGCAGCTGCACCCCTCCCAGAATCTAGGCACACAGAAGGTAGCAAAGACAATGAACCTTTCGTGCAACGTCAGTGGAGGGGCCCCATTTTTACAGTGCATTTATTTTTCTTTGGTTTGGTTTTCTGGGAACTTCTTAAATGCCAATGCTGAGTTAGCAGGGATTTCTCAAGATGTAACATTTCCAAATGTAACTGTAGCCGCTTCCTTGATTTTCATTAAGGCTAACTGTAGATTAGTTAAGTCCTTGAGTGGATTTTCAAAAGCTAGTGTGCATCCTCCGTTGAAAAGCCTCATGTAGATTTATTTATAACATGTGTGCAAAAGAAATTTAAAACCTTCAGTGTTAGTTATTTTGCCACTTATCTAAGTTCCATGAAATGCCAAAGGGGTAACTTGGGTTGAGAGATCTTCAGTCAACTGCCCCCTGCCCCACTGCCTTTCCTGACCTTCCTCATACCCCTCCCCAGGCCCCTCAAAGAGGCAGAGCATCCAACTGGAAGCTGCATGCACATAGACCCTTCTCAAGTCCCCAGTCAACTTTCAAGTCTCCGAAATCCTTAAAGCCAATCTATATGGGTGTTTTGAAGCCAACACTGTCTGGGAATGAAAGTAATAAGAATCATTTGCATTAATCACAATTCTCTTTTTTCATCATCTCTGATGATGAGATTATCTCTCCATCTATCATCTATCTCTCTATCATCTCTATCTACCTAGCTAGAAAGAGAAAGGCAAGCATGTTAAAATAGATAGGTTCGTGAATAAGAGAACTTTTGAGAACTAAAACAGCATAAATAAGCATAGCACTAAAAGTATCATGAAACACAATGACCAACACTTAAAACACCAACCAGCTGGCCTGTCCAGGTCAGAGCAGAGATGAACCATGTGCAGAAGGTACTGGCCCCCTGTCCTCTCTGGGCCAGTGGGGCCTTCTGGATGAAGACAGAAATCTGTGAAAAGGGTTCTTGATACAGAAAAATTACACTGAGCAACCTTCTTTTGGCTTTTTCTAATCTGACCTCTTCCCCCTGCACCACTATCCACCAGAAGGAGTTATCTTGTCCTTCACATCATTATAAGGGATGTTAGACACCCCCACAATGTGGAACTGTATTACATTACACTGATACTATACCCTAAGAATAACTTTGAAAATACTGCATGGCAATCCACTGAAGGGCGTGGGTAATTACTATTTTCCTTATAAAGACACAGAGAAGCCAGCGACGCAGGCGCACATTGGAAGTCAGAAGTCAAGTCTTCTGCTCCCAGTGCTGTGTTTCGCAAAAGGACATTCAGATGCACGTGAAGAAATATAATGTGTAAACCGGAATGAAATATGGGTGTCTGCTTATACCTCTTGTCTCACGTGTGTGCATACAGTGCGCTGTGGCAGCTGCTACAGTAACTGTTTCCTTTTCAATGTGAACAATGATACTCAGTAACATGCTAGAAAACATCAGGCTGTAAGACCCTCTATGTGAGGGAAAGAGAAGCAATTACACAAAAGGGACCTTAGAGGCATTAACAACCGATCTTGCAAAACTTGAATTTCCTAGACCAGCCCTGTCCAACAGAAATATGAGAGTCTCATGTGGAATTTTAAATCGTCTAACATCAAAAACAAACTGATGCCATTTATTTGCTATATCCCATCCCAATTAGGAGTAGCTGCAATCTAAATGCTCGATAGCCATACATGGCTGGTGGCTTTGGTGTTATTGGGAAGTGGACAGGCACATCAGATGACCCTGGCCCCGACTACATTTGGTCATTTTGACTTGGAGTTTGTGCTTTGAGTCCGTATTTATCTATTCCTATTTAGAACTTTCAGAAAAAAAAAAATTGCATTCCTTTGGTTCTAGCCTTCTTGCACAATACAAGTGATGTTCTCTTGAGTGGAGCAAGAAAATATCGAAGAAGCTTGGGGTTGGAGTGGTATTAAAGGTTCAGCTTCTTTCATACCACCAGAGGATTGTGAAAATTAAACAATGAATCTCAGATTTAAAGAAGGCCCTTTGGGAGGCCCCAAGCACACCAGTTAGGAACCTCAAAGTCAGGCTTAACTCTGTTTGCGACTTACCCTGTCTCTGCTGTCCCCTCCTCGGTGCTCCAGCAGACCACTCAGTCTTACCAGCACTGCCTGTCACTTCTCAGGTCCTGGGACTTCTGCTATCACCAGAGGGCCCAAGAAGCCTTCTCTGGTCTCCCTGCCTCCACACTCTGCCCACTAAAGCTCATGTCCTGCCTGAGTGTACATTGAAAGCCGGCATTTAATCAGGTAGCTTCTCAACTTAAGTCTTTCACAGGAACATAGTGCCTCTCAATATCCATGTCCTTGATGCACTGGACGACTGTGAACTGGTCTTGGGAGAACGTTCTGGTCCATTTTGGGTTACATGTTCATTTTACTTCACCTTGGTGTGCATGCTTGATGGTGCTGTCCACGGCTCCAAGGCCTTTGTTGAAAGTCTTTTCCTCTGCCTGGAATGTCTTCCTTAAAATGCCTGACGCTTGCCAAGCAGCAAGAAACTTTCAGCCTGTCTCCAAGATTGGCTGCAGTCAAACTAACTCGCAGTCAGAAAAAACAGTCCCCCGTCTGTATTATCACATGGCTCGGGTAAATCCATGTGTTATGGCTTGTGCCCTGTTCTACTCGAGGACATACTACTCGAGGCATAGACTGTGTCCACACAAGCAGGAGCTCCCTGCCATTTACCTTGAATTCACCTTATGGTTCACAAGAGTCTCAATAAACGCCTGAGGAATTGTGACACCCTTTCCTTTCTAGTTACACCCCCATCTTCAAGGGGACCCTTTGATGTTACCACCATCATTACATAGCAGAATTGGCAGAATGCATACTTGACATCGTGCTCAGCATTTCACAAATGTTTCATTTAATTCCAGCAGCACATCTGTAAGTTAAGTGATTATCCTCAATATTTAATAGCTGTGGCATCTAGGATTTCATTTCATTCTTTCAAGAAATATTTGAAGGTCATTCTTCTGGAAACCAGTTGTACCCGTTGATGAGCAGATGTCTCCACAGATCGGCAGATTGCTTGTTTGCTGGCTTCTTGTCTAACCTTGTTTATATGTCATTTGCTTTATATTTTCAGTGTCTCCATTTCGTTATTAGTTCCCATTCTTTGAAGGTTGGGAAAACAAGAAGCTGACTTAGTGGCATTTTGTGCGATGACTTCAGGTACATTCGAGGAGGGACACAAGAAATCCTAACACGTGGATACCATCGTATGTGACTTGGCTTTGTTGCTTCCAGATACTTTTTACTTTGGCTCTTTGATCTTTTCCACACAATGAAGTTTAGCAGCATTTTAGGAGCTCATGAGTGTTTTTAACAGGATCAACGCCAAATGCTCACGAGAATGTGGGGCCATGGACCCCTCAGTCAGAGTCAGTGGAAATGTAAGCTGGCACGGCCACATCAAAGATGAAACATGCAAAGTCAAACAATCCTGCAATGCACTCCTTGCGCTTGGTATTCACCCACATGCATCAGAAGTTGATGCCCACACGAAGCATGCACATGGGTGTGTAGGGGAGTTTATTCATAGTTGCTCCAACTTGGAAGCAACCAAGATGTCCTTCAGCAGGTGAATAGATAAATACATGTCCCTACAGAGAATGCAATGTTAATTGACACTTATTAAAAAAAAGAGCTATGGAGCTTCAGGACGACATAGAGGAAACTTAAGGTCTGTCCTAAGTGGAAGACTCCAGTCTGAAAAGACTCCCACGCTGTGTGAGTCCACTGGCATAACATGCAGAAAAGGCAAAATTATGGTCACAATCACAAAGTCAGTGTTGCCAGGAATTGGGGGGGAATGGGAGGGTGCCCAGAGGATTTTAGGGCCTTGAAGTGGCTTTGTCCTGTGCTCTCAAGGTGGACACATGTCCTCCTGCACTTGTCCACGGGGTGGGCGGTGCACTGAGAGTGAACCCGGTCATCAGCTGTGAACTCTGGGTGAGGGAGGCATGTCAACACGGACTCCTCCACCGAGACACGTGGGCATTCGGGGGCCTGCCGGGGAACCTGGGGAGGCTAAGTGTGGGGAGGGCAAGGGAATATAGGGGAGCTGGGTACTTCTGCTCGATTTTGCCAGGAACCTAAAACTACTCTAAAAAATAAAATCTGCTGAGAAAAGAGGGAAGACCAGAGAATGGCCTGCTCCGGGTGCCCAGGACGATGCTCTCTGGGTTTATAAATTATTTTCTCTCCCATAACACCCGGAATAAATGCCAGTGAAACACACAGGGATTAATAAATCCTCACTGAAGTGAAATGAGGAGAAAATGCACTTCATGCTTCATAGAATAAATACATATTTCTGCCCACACACATAGCGCAATAACCTAATCTCTGCAGAACAGTGATTCCGATGTGGTTTCTGGGGACTAGAGCCTGGGACAGTCCCAAAGGTGCATGAGGGGCTATGTCAGAGACCGAGGAAACGGGCTGAGTCTTGGGAAAGTTGAAGTCCCTCCTGATGAAATCTTGCAAAATGCTCTGTGTGCCCCTGCGGGGTCAGTCCTGGGTCCCTACTGACTGGATTTACAATAGGCTGCACCAGGTAGGGCAAGGTACTTATTTTCTGTGAGCCTCAGTTTACTCATCTGTAAAAAGGGGATGAGGTTATCACAGGTAATTGTGGGCATTACTTGAAATGATTCCATCAAGTGTTTGCAGAGTGATTAGTCAGTGTGAGTGGCAATTACTGAAAAACAGATTTTTAAAATATTAATTATGATTAAATGTTACCTAAAAATAATAAAGTGCTAAAATTGGATCATAGGGCTAAAGAGATGGCAGTGCCTGTGTGATTTCTCCTTCGCTGCTGCCATTATTAGGAGGGTGAATTTTTTGACATCCACAACCTCCATCTTCCTTCCTTCCTTTCTTCTTTCCTTTTTCCATCACTCACTGCCCCCTTCCTCCCTTATTTTCCTTCTTTCTCCATCCTTCTTCTCTCTATTATCTTTCTTTCCAGTCATTATATCAGACGTGAGATTATTTTGCCCCTTGCTATTCTTGGGCAACTAACGAAGGCTCTGTGTGCTGAGATCTTCTGGCTGAAGACTGTTAAGCTCACTAGGCTGCTGAACTCAGACCAGCCTGCTTCAGCTCTCTCTTGGAAGGCCTGTAGCACCATGCACAAGAGAGGTACGAGGTCAAAGAATCCTTGTCCAGAACAAAGGAGGCTGCTTCACACAGAGCTTCCCGGAAGGAAGGCAGCGCCTGACAGGTAAGAGACCAGAGGCCTCTAGAATAATCTATGACAGAGCAGTTACCCCCTCACTCGCTGCCAAGGCAATGCCACTGCCAATCTCAGACATCATTTTTCAAATTGCTTTTTGGCATAATGTCTATATGACAGCTTGACTTTGGAAGAACAATGAAGAAAAAAAAAAAAGGAGGCAGTTTCCCAAAGGGATAGGCAGTTTCTTTGCTTCCCCTGTTTCTCTCCAAAGCACTGGGTGGGATTTAGGCGATGACTTGAGTGCCGAGAGGACCACAATGCAAGAAAGCCCAGGAGTGGGTAACTCTGGTGTTCTTAGTGGCTGTTATAATAGGGCAGATAGATGAGATTTTTAAAGGTGGAGAATAAAGTGGAGAGAGACTTGGGACTGAGTTCCAGTTCTGCCAGCTGCTTACAGGGGGTTGTCATCAGTTCTGTGTCGGCCTGTGTCACAGGATAATAATACCACACTGGTGGGGAGCCTGGCACTGCTCAGGTGGCCTGGTGTGGAGCAGGAAATGAAAGACTGTAGCCAGGTAGGTTTTCTCAGGTTTGAAATGGAAACAGAATCCAACGCAGAAGTGATTCTGAAGATCTGAAGAGGTGTAGTCACAAAAGGCAAGGCGGCTTTTGCCTTCCAGCTGAACACTGGCTTTGAAGCAGGTAAGCAGATGACTTCACTAAGGTCGCCATTCTGTGAGGAAGCCCAAGCCAACCCGTCGAGAGACCTGAGAGCACATTCCAGACGCTCAGAGCTCCCCCACAACGGGCACTGTCTGCTGCCACTTCAGGGGGCTTTCCTGAATTCCTCGTGCGCGCCAGTCAGTGCAGAGACGAGCACGGCACCCAGTCTGATCAGAAGGCAACCACGGGCTCCCTCAAGCTCTACTGCAGTGACATAGGGTTCAGGCCCAGATCCTGGACGCAGGCAGGACCAGGCTGAAACCAACTCTACTACTTCAGCTGTGTGACCTTTGACAAATCCACATGTTTAAAAAGGTGATGAAAACAAGTGTCAGTCATTAGGTGATTGTCAGGATAAATAGTCTTTATCAAGAATGTAAAGCAGCATCATAACCGGCGCCAAGCACTCTGTGCAGACACTACACACAAACACACATCTCAGGCTTGCCGTCATCGCCATCGTCTACACCAACTCTCCAAGGCCAGCGCCGCCACCAGTTGCCCAGTCCCAGTCACGGGCTTTCTTCCTAAGGCCTCATAGCTTCTGGGGTGCACCTCTTCTTTCCTGAATCACGCTTCCTTCCATTTAGACACTTTCCCTTTAGCCCATACTCTGTATGACTGCATTTCACAGCCTTCACAGAAGGTCCCCATCATGCGAAATCGCTCCTAACAATCCCATCAATCTTCAGAACGCTCATCTACAATCAGCCATCTCTTAGCCTGGCTGCTCTCGTTGTTACCTACCAGAATCAGATATTTTGGAACAGAAAGTCTGCTTTGACTGAACTACTGACTCCACTGAGTGCTGAGATCATTCAGTGCCTAGATGTAAGGCTCAAATTGATAAACTGCATTGGAATAGCATTAAAATTGGACTGTTTATCACTTCTTTCACATAATTATCTGGTCATTCAGCAAATAATTATTACTATGTGCCATGTTCTAGACCAAACATGAGCACATCTCCTGTCATTTCTGTCCTCACGACAGACTGGGGGAAAGTTTCTGGTTGTGTCATCGAATAACCTTGGATTTGAATCGGACTCTGTCGCTTACTACTTATTTATATTCCTTGAACCTTCCTGATCCTCAGGTTTTGCAAGCGTCATAAATGAATCGATGTCAGGATTGTGCTCACCACAGCACCTGACATGTTTATGTTTCCTTCTTCAAAGATCATGTAATTATAACCACTAGAGTCAGGCTAAAAAACCCAAGGGTGCCCAGTTCACACACTTGTGATTTAAAAGGGCTTATCCTAGCTATTATAATTACCTTTTTAAAGTCTCACCACTTTTTGCTTTGCTTTTCCCCAAGTCACTAATTCAATTCACCACTCATTCAAAAATAAAATGTTCTTTTCCCAAGTCTTCTTTATCCCTCATCTGCAGAACCTAATGTAGTAAACCCTAGCTGATATGAAAATCATAAATTAACCAGTGTCAGCACAGAAAAAACACCACTGGGAATATCTATATTTCTTCATGTTAGACCTGGGAAGCCAGAGCAAAGTGTTGGGATATGCAGAATGGTTTCTATAAATAGTACAGGAAAAAAGCCATAGTAAGTGCCCAGAGACAACTTCTCTGGTGATACAGTAATTTATGAGTGTTCTTTCCTTTATTTAGAGGTCGGAGCTGTTAGGAAATTATATTCATCATCTAGGAGACTAGCAGTGAACACACACCACCATCGCTGTGCTGTGTGAAAAGTCTTTCTTGATCTCTGAACCTTAAATTGTGTTGGGTATCACAGCAATTCTTCTCTTGCCTTCAACAGCACCTCTTACTCTAAGCTACTTTACCTGTTTATTTTTATTTCCCTCACTTATCTACTTCTTACCTGTAGGGTCTCTCCTAAGCCGTGTCCTGATCTTGCTCCTCACGGAATTCTCTCTCATCTCAGCTTTTCATCTAATTTTCTAGAGTCTTCTCTATAAATTACAATTTTATACAATTCTCATTCTTAACCTCTTTTACTAATATTATCGTAACAACCCGTTTTCCCATTTGCCTCTTGTCCACCTCTCTGAACTTCATCTTTCACATTCCACCAGAATTATTTTCCTGAAATCAGCCCATTAGATGGCATTCTTCCTCAAAGATGGATAATGCTTCCTTGTAGCATGAAGTTCCAGTTGCTGGTATGGCATTTGGGTTCCTTCCTAACTAACGCTGTACTGTATCCGTGTCTCCTCTCTCATTGCTTCCCTCCCTTTCTGCTTTATAATGACCTTCGTGGCATTCTATCTTTCCCCACCTGTCTCTCGTCAGACAAAGCACTTGCCTCATTCTTTAGCTCTTGCTGTATTGCCCACTATGTACCTCAGAACACTGGTCTTTGGGACGTGCTCTGCTGCAGAGAAGGAGCAGTGGTGATGATTCTATACGGCGCTCTATGCCAGAGTCCCCTCCGCTGCCCCCATCCCAGGTTTCGTGTCCTGCAAAAAGAGAAGCCTGCTTGTCCTTGTTTAACCAAATATTTCCGAAACATTTGAAATCCTCTTTCTGCAAACACTTAGAAACTAGAATTTATTAATTATACTTGGAGAAACACTGATATATTCAAACCCTTTTCATTCTTTCAGTCTTCACTTGTTCATTGTTCATTGACTTGGTGAATATTTATTTAACACCGTGCCCAGCATTGGAGAATGTACTACGAACAGAAGAAAGCAAGATGGACATAGAGCCTTCAGTCACGAAGCTTATAGTTTCTCCTCCAGGGAAGATAAATAAACATGTGACCATCCCAAACTGTGCAAGAGCTCTCAGAGGGAAATGGAATTGTGGCCGTGCCTAGTACTGGGCTCACTGGGTCTGGGGGAACTGGGAGGGAGGGAATGGGAACCTGAAGACATCAGAGAGAAACTGGGGGAAGAAAGGAGTGATGCAGGCATGTCAACCGCTATGGGAAGGTCTGAAAACACCAAGTACAGGGGTGCATGAATGGACATGGACATCTCTACGCAAAAGGCGCCATGGACAAACTTCCATCCCCTTTCACCCCACTGTGTGTTGCTCTGCCCTTGTACCCTGTCTGTCGGACAGAAAGGATGCGCAACATGTGTTTGTTGGCTCAGGCTTTAAGCTGGTGTCTGCAGGGCAGACCATGAAAGAGCCAATGCCTTGGGGCCCGGCTACCGGTGGGTGGGAAACAAGCCCAAAGGAAAAGAAAATAAGCAAATGAATGAAAGTGCTTCTTCCTCTTCTTCCTTTCTGCCTTCCAAAGGTTTCTTCTCGCTCTCCTCTCTCCCTCTCTTGAATAAATAAATGAAGACATGTTTGTTGAATTTGCTATTTGCCTGACGGTGGTCTGATCACCAGTGATTTAAGGGCGCACACAGGGTTTGTGGAAGCACAGAGCACATACATCCCCAGGCCCCAAACTCTCAAAATATCCAAAATATTCAAAACATCTTTGCATGCTTATTGTTCAAATGCATATAGATATTTCATTGCTTTGATTTCGAATTTGTTTTCAATTAAAATATCAAGCCTGTATATGTAATTGGGAGTGGTGAGGTGATTTTCTTAATGAACTTCATCGTCATTTAATCCTCTTTAATGTGTTTCTCTTTCTCAGGCAGCTTACTTTTGTCATCTAGCAGAAAGAGAGGTGGGGTTGCCAGTGGGCAGATTGAACTCCCTGCTTAAAACTGAGTGAGTCTAAGAGCTCGGGAGTTGGAAGCCTCCAGACTGGGAGTCTGGCCCTCGATGGCCACGTTAATGCTCTGACTTGTGATCCCTACCTTTCTTTCTGAGGCTGCTGTCTGGTAATAAAAGAAGAGCCCCCGCTTTTGTCATTTGTAGAAGAGAGGGTAATGTCTCTTAATTAACAAAAGGAAATGGTGCAATGTAGTGAGAACATTGCAATTGTTTCCAATTAATTCCACAAGCAGTTTGGCAAAGTTAATAGTCCATAAAATGACCTAGGATCTTAATATGGAGAGCAATTGTCTTTCGTCAGTCATTTTTCTGTTATTGCAGTCAAAGCCAGAAAATTCAAATGCTGGAGGCATAGAAGCTCTGGAGATTCATACCATCATAAATTCCTACATACAACCTCACTCTCTTCCAGTCAGCCCTCCTTTGATGGGGCCGCCTACCTGCTTTTGTTCACAATTGTAAGAAAGACTCCTCATCTGCTTTGCAGGAGTGATTAGACCAGGGTGGTCCTTGGGAATACCACCCACAACGCAGGCAAGTGACAGATCCCCTTTGAAAGCCTGGTTCACGTCCGCTGCCTGTCATTCGTTGGTGGCTAATCTGAGCGTACTCACAGGGAGCATTCACCGTTGACCTGGATCAACTTTCACCAGCTGAAGCTTTGTCCACGTGAGCTGAACCCAGGCGTTCCCTGGGGGCTAGCTGGTGGGAGTGAGTAGACTGAGCCAGGACTGCAGAAGTGATGCTCTCAGGGAATGGGTGCTGTGGAGACCCACTGAGCACAAGACCCACGTTAAAACCATATGCTCGCTATGCCCCCTGTGAAAGAGCCCTCGAAAGCCTCCCCTTTCAGCCATGTGGAAACTCCTAGTGCCCACCTACACAGACAACTTGAAGCCGCCATCTTCCTGGTGAAAGCCCTGTCTGTCCCAATATTTCTGTTTTAACCCCTGCAGTGAGAAGACAGTGTCTCTACCCAAGGAATCCTACTGACACACAAACAGGTTACAACACTAGAGCTGATCGATTCACAAATCACTGCGATGGTATAAATGAGAATACCGGTTGTGTCTTGATTGGGCATAACCATCGACATAAAAACCTCCAACATGTCAGCTTTTGACATGCCAAAGCAGGAGGGGCTGCAATGCAGGATGTGAAATGTTTCCAGCTACCATACTGGAAAAATTCGCTGTGGGCACTTTTTGTGTTTTGGTTTTTTTTTTTAAAGGAAAGGTACAGGAAGGAATGAAGGCCAGTAGGCAGGTGGGAAGAGAGAAGGGAGGAGCATCTTCATTTTTTTGTATTCAGTTCTTCCCAGCGGTTGCTTTCCTTCCCGCCCCAGCCCTCGAGCCCAGAGACATGTGGCTTTGGAGAAGACCGAGCTCACCACGGCGCCACCTGGGGGCACCCACAGGCACTTCTTGCCAGCACTCAACTCTCACGTAACAAAGCTCTGAGAACACGCACCACCTTCCATGCAAGGTCTGGCCAGTCTTCCGAATGCTAAACGGTGCTCCGGTCGGCCATCTAGAAAGAGATTTTATCTCCATGGAATACATCATCATCTAAACAGAAACTCTTCCAGCCTGTGGTTTCCTTGTGGTTGAAGACATTCTAAAGAGGAGTGTCTCTCAACCAGCATGCACGTCGGAGCCAATCCTGGGTTTAAACGCACACCTTTGGAAGCTATGTTCTTCATGAGAAGTGCATCTCTGAATGCCGAAGAGGAAAAGCAGCTTTAGCAGTGTTGGCAAGTCCACCCTACACCATGAGTTATTTAACTGCAGTAGGAATGCATGTATCAGGAATCATTCCTTAATTAGTTGAAACCTAAAACAGCAGTTGTTACATATGTGATTTGGGCTGATACAACGGGTGTGTGTGTGTGTGTGTGTGTGTGTGTGTGTGTGTGTGTGTTGCAGAGACAGTGATGCTGTTCAGGTTTTATTTTTAAAGTTTGTGTAATTATAACTTCAACTAACAGCAGGGGGAAAAGGAATCATTTATTTGTTTCTCTTTGTAAGGCTGCTCCCCCTGCCCCACCTTTCTTGTAGCATTTGCCTAACACATAAGGTGTTACTAGGTGCCCTAAGGATTTAAGTATCTGTGGTTTGATCACAAATTATATAGCAAACATTCTAAGACAGATGAGTGCAGCCCCGATTCATTATAAAATGGGAAAAGCACACTCATTTAATTCAGTGCATTTGTTTCATCTATCACTTAAACAAATCAGCAAGGCACAGTTTGGTATAGGAGGAAAAGTTTGAATCAGTTGTCAGGGAATCTGGATCTGAGCTTCCTTCTGCCAGGGATTAGCCATGGCACCTCAGGACCCACCCACTGGCTCTGGGCTGTCATTCCTTAAAAGCTTCCTTAGGCTGCTTGCACCCTGAGATGCTAGGATTCTGGTGATGCAGAGGACACAGCAAAAAAAAAAAAAAAAAGGAGAAGAGTGGCATGAATATGCAGATTCAATGTGCATTTCTCTACTTAGCTGGAGCCATGAGTCACCCTTAAAACTGGCTGGGATTTTGACTGATGAGGACAGTTCTGGGGAGGACTATGAGTTGCCAGCAGCCGTACTATTAGCAAGTGGAGGAAAGACTGCCAAGCAGGGACTTTCATGCTAGGTTATCTCAGGCAAGCTCTCCTTAGGTTACGGAGAAACCAAGTGACACATGAATTAAAGGCTTTACAAGTAGCTACTCATTTCACTAGACATTCATTATCCTTAGCCTGGGGAGGGAGCGCTGGCTTTGGTTTCTAGCTGTCTTGCTTCTGAATCAGTGGCATTTGGCAGTGTCTGTTGTCCTGTTTTTTGTTTCTTTAGAGAAGCTGCATTTTGAAATGGTGACTAGCGTGGGCCTGATGCGAAGACTTGTACGCGAATGCTCATGGCAGCTGGATTTGTCGTACTGGAAGCTGCCCCAGCAGAGGGCTGCACAAAGGCACGTCTACGTGGTGAAATACTACTCAGCGGGTAACGTGAGGCCTGCGCTGGTGATGCTGTACCAGCGTGGGAGGAGCACAGTGATTATGCTGAGAGGAAGAGGCCAAACAAAAAAGCGTGCGTGCTCCAATTCCACTGACACAAAATAGCAGAAATGGCAAGGTAGTTCACGTCGACAGAAAGCAGATCAGTGCTGGCTGGGAGCTGGGCATGTGGACAGGAATACACAGACGGATTAAAGGAAGGCGTGCGGAAACTTTTTGCCGGGAGGCAGAGGCTCATTCTCCTCATCGTGGTGATATCTCCATGAATATATACATGATAAAAGCTCTAAATTGTGCATGTTACGTATGTGCAGATTATGGTGGATCAATTACACTTCAATACAGCTGTATCAAAAGAGAAAAAGCAAAGCTGGTGGAGGGACTGGAGGGAATCTCAGTCTCCCTACTCATCAGTTGTGTGTTACTGAATTATGACCTCATCTGCAAAAGGAGGGTGAAAGCAGTCCCTACCTCACAAAGTTGCCATGAGGTTCAAGGCGTTAATGCTTGCAAGGTTTTTAATAGAGATGAGCTCTTATGGCCACTCTTTACAGAAGCACTAAGAAAACATTCTGTTTTCTCTTTTGCACGCCATTCCGTAAGATTGCAGCTCACCATCGATGGAAGCAATATTACAGTGAGACAGGCAGATTGGCAAATATTTGCTCTGGAAACTTTCTCCTGACCTTTCTCTCCAAAACAGCCACACTATCCCTGTCACTCCCTTGACCCTTCCCTGATTTATTTAGTTTCGCTTCCATATCACCAGCTGGCAACATATTACACATGTGTGTGTCTTTTTATCCCCTTTCACCGGGACCTGAGCTCCCTCAGGTCAGGGGCACCATCTGTCTGAGTCACTCATGCACAGGTCACTCAGGACATCTGTGTGAGCGCTGAGGGACCAGGTGGCTGCATTATCTCTAACCTTCTTTGGTGAGGCAACATGCAGGTTGTCATCGTCATCATGGTTTTGTTGTTACTGGTAGTACCTGCAGGTGCGTGGGCCCCTTTGATTCTGTGCAGGTGACCTAGCACCCAAAGGTGTCAGGCAGGAAAGGACCTGAAAGCGCTTGACCAGTGAAGTCCCCGTACTATTACACTCCTCACTCTGCAGGGGAAGCTGCAGTGACTGAATAAGATCTTTGGAAAAAATAAGACTGGGACCTGAGTCTGCTGCTAAAAGATGGAACATAGAAATCTTAAGTTTTAGAAAGTTGTGACTATAATGTTTTTGCTGTGACTTAGATGCTCTTGAAATCCATAAGAAGAGAAGTTGAATAAAAACTGGATCTAAGGGATGAAATCACTCAGTTCTCCAGAGGAATCTAAACTCTACTTCATGGAATATATGCTTGGAACTGCAGTGGCGCTGAAATCTATCCTCATGTGAATATGCTCATTTAACATCTCTGTGTAAACAGGTCACTGGAATTGTTCTGCCTTGAACTCTGTCCTTAGGAATCTGCAAACAATGCCTTAAAATTGGCAGCATGTGTTTCAGAGCACACAAAATGCTTTCTGAGTTAGCGTTTGTCATCTTTTATGTTTTAATTAGCTCATTTGATCTCTTTTTTGTTGCAATTACTTTCTAATTTAGTGTGTAGACACTTGAGTGCCTTGGGCTAGATGAATCAATTAGTATTACAATTATTATCATATCAATATAAATGTAAGTGGCTAGGTGGCTAAGAGTGGCTATAGATCCACTGCTTTGGTTCTCAGTACAGAAAGCCTGATGGTGGAAAAATGTAGACTATTTTAGAGTGAAGCAAATGAGTTTCTTCCTAAAACCCTCAGTGCACATGAGGGGTTTGGATGGATTTCTTTCTGTTTAGTACTATCTCAGTTATGCATGCCATTGATAAGACAATAAATCAATATCTGGGGCTCTCTCTTTCCTTAGTGTCAACATTTGTGCTGTATCACCAGGGCACATATCACACTGTGGCTCTTATTTATAAGACAAGTCACGGCTGCATTTTCTTCACTCTTTGGGCGGCAGCCATCAGTGACGTTGCATAGCCTTTTCTGTGGTCCACACAGTGTCTATCATCCTTTTTAATCCTCATTAACCTTGTGAGGAAGGTGTCACTGTGATTCCAGTTTTGCAGATAGGTAAATGGAGGCATTGAGGATCCATAATGTGGTGAGGGGCAGAAGTGGATTGAAAGTAAGGCAGGACTTGCCTCTTGGGTGTGTTTCACAGGAAGTGTAGACACCTACTAGGTGGCAGCAGGTAGCTGATCATGGAAATTTTAGCACATTTATCAGTAGATGCTTCGTTAGAATAGTGTTGATGCAGTTCTGAGCTCCCCCTCAAAACTACAGCTCACTAGTGTCACAGAAGAGATCTCATGAACTCTCACTGATTAAATGGTGTCCCCCCCAAACACATGTCTAGCTCTCTGAATGTGACCTTATTTGGAAATAAGGTATTTGCAAATATAATCCAGCAAAGATGAAGTCATTAAGGGCCATCTCTAACTCAATTTAACTGGTGTGTTTATAAGAAGAGTAGAGAATCAGAGACAGATGACTGTACACAGGAAAGATAGTGTGAAGACACACAGGGGAGAAGGTGATGTGAAGATGAAGCAGAGATTAGAGAGACGAATCCACAAGCCAAGAACACCAAGGATGGCAGGTTTGCCTTGGAAACTAGAAGACGCAAGGCAAGATTCTTCACAAAGTCTTCAGAGAGGCAAGAACCTGTGAACATCTTGACTTTGGACTTTAAACCTCCAGATCTGCAAGAGAATACGTTTCTGTTGTTTTAAGCCACCTAATTTGCAATGCTAGGAAACTAACCCATATTTTCTGCTTTTATAAAACATGCAAGAAGAAATGTGTTCCTGAACTTTGGAAGGTGGTCAAACTCTCCTTCTTCTCTTATCTCCTTTCATGCCCTGAATAGAGGATTTCTCAACTGTGGCAGCTGAGGAGCAATGTCTTTTATGTAGAGAACCTCTCTGGAAAACTTAGGTTTCTAGGGAATATAACTCCAGTTGTAGTGACCTCTCAAAGATCGACCTTGGTTGTTCTACTTTTGCCTCATTCACATGCTCCCAAAGAGAAAAATATGAATCTGGTAGTGACATGAAGACATGAAAGTGCGAAGCAATATTTATGGAGAAAAGCTACCATGAGTTGTAATCAGGTAGCTAATATTCTGGCAGTGAGACTCACTTCTTGATCCTTTCAGACCTGGCCCAGGAACTCCAGATGCTGGCCAGCACTGGCTGATGAAACATTGTCATATTCTTTTAATAGGAGCAGCACTGCTTTGGGAAATATGTCTTCCTATTACTAAAATGTTAGCAAATCTAGGCTGCCCACTTTCACTGATACTATTCAACATAGTTCTGGGAGGGCTGGCCAGAGCAAAAAGGCAAGTAAAGCACATTAAAGGAATCCCAATAATGCAGAACAGAGCTTTAGTTCCCACAGTTCTGTTGACCAGAAGTCCATGACAAGGGAACCAGTAGATAAGGTGGGGCCCATTCTTCAGGGTCAGAGAATTTTCGTTCTCTCTGCACATGGTGGAAGGAGCTTGGGAGCTCTATGGAGGGTCTTATATAAAATACTAGTCCCGTTCATGAGGGCTCACTTGTGATTTAAGCACCCCCAAAGACTCCTCCTCCTCATCCCCTCGGTTTTGGAGTTTAGGATTTAAACACATAAATTTGGGGACTGGGGGGCACAAACATTCAGACCATAACAAGAAACTGTCAAGACCTTCCAGAATTGAGAGATGTTTACTATTAAAGAAATTGCAATTATTTAGCTTAGAAGAGATAAGACGAAACAATGACAGTTAAACAGTATCTTTGAGGACACAAAGGATAACAAGTATGACCTAAGATTAAGGATGTCTCAGAAAGATTTTTAAAGAGCAAATGGTTTACACTGGAATGAGAAGGAGTTTGGCTATGAATAAAAAAGAGGGAAACCATCTTTCCATTAGATCGATTAAACATGGGGGTTAGCTAATAAGAAACACTTAATGCTGCATCTTTGAAAATATCTGGAAATAGTGTTCTACAGAATTGCGGTCTTGGACAGGTTTCAGAATTACTCTTACAGTGACAGGCAGATGAATGAGAGCTTTTTGAAAATTCTTCTTAGATTAGGATGCAGAACGACATCTGCCACACTTCTCTCGTGAGGTCCAGGCCAAGCCATGCTCCATCCTTGGTGACACTGCTTTTCTCTGAGGACAGTAAGCAGTAAAACCTACAACAGGCAGTAACGAACAGGCGATGAAGGAAAGCCGTCTTGTAAAGTCGTGGTCCTCAGGCTTAGATGTGGATCTGATCATCTGGGGGCTCTGTCTGTTCAATTGAGGCTTCTGGGACCCACCTCAGAGTTTCTGGTTCAATAAGTCTGGGATGGGATTTGAAGGTTGGCTTTTCTGTACATTTCCAGAATATGCTGAGGACCAAACTCGGCACCACAGATCAAGAGAGAAAGGGAAGCTAAGAGTGGAAGATTCCTGCAGAATTGTGCCTGATGCCAAGGAAGTGACCTCAGGCCCAAGTGGCTCATCTTCCAGCTGTGAGATGCCGAGACGACCACCGGCATGGATGGCAATCTCCTTCCTCTCTGTTCCTCTACTCAGACCTACCAAACCCTGCTTATCTGCACTCACTAGGATGCAAGCAAGGACAAGTCAATGCCCAAGCCAAGGCCTTTTGTGCTGTTGTGAATCTGTGGGGATTCTGCTTTTTGAACTGGGTGCCTATTTAATCGACATCTCTGGATGCTGACAAGAGCATTTTCATTCCATCCACCCATTTACACATTCAACCATCAACGAGTCCTACGCAGGTGCTCACTGCTTGCAGTGTGCAGCCCCCATGGCAGGTGCTTACTCAGACTCCATTCTCAGTCTTCCCTGGACTTGTCTTGTGTCCCCAGACATTTCTAGGAACTTTCATGGCAGAGCATGCTGGCTTTGTCTTTGTAGGAAGAGAGTCCCTTGAGCTTAACCGAATGTCACCACTGTGCTCAGAACTAAATTTGTGAACCTTCCCTGCAGCTATGTTTAAAAACGAGGCTAAATTCTTCCTAAATGGAAATAAGCCAAAGAAATGTGTGTGACTTTGGAGTTCTCCAAAGAGGAACGTGTTCCTCAAACTTCTGTTTCCCCTCTCATCTCTGAGAAGTGACAGGGGCTGGAACAATCCTGGAAGCCCCGGGTTGAGGATGGCAGAGTCCCTGCAGCAGCCTCGGGTCACTTCCTCCTGGGCTGCTATGTGAGGGAAGAGATTTCTCTTTTACTGAAGACACGGTGTCTTGGAATCTCTGTCAGAGTGGCAAAGCCTTTACCTAAACTTCTCTTTTACTGAAGACACGGTGTCTTGGAATCTCTGTCAGAGTGGCAAAGCCTTTACCTAAACTAATACAATCCCCTGCACAGCTGTCTTTGCATTTGCTACCCTTCTGGGCTCGGGATGCAGTTCAAACTCCAAGATTCAGAGCAGTGATTCGTCCTTTCTGACACCGAGTTCCTGGCCAGCTGACCTTGAATTGGTAATTGTGTCCACCCTTTCCAACCGGCTGGAGTCTCAGATGTGTCTCCTTGGCAGCATCACCACCTGACTACTTGTCTGGGGACAAGTGGATGCAGAAGGACAGGTGTGACTTTTATGGCTGATCTATAGGTGCTGTAACAATAACTGAGCAAAGATGAGGCGCATCCAGCCGATGGCCAGTTGTTTAGCACTTCTCTGTCATTTCATAAAGAGGCGCTCTAGACATTCAAAAAAGCTCTGTTCGAACAAAGAGTTTGGAGTCTTAGCCAACAGATGAAAAGTTCTTTCACCTAATATTATGGGGATATTTTATTTTAGACTCTTTCTACCCCTCAACCTCTGTCATCATCAAAGAAATGCAAACAAAAACCATAATGAGATAGCACCTGACACCAGTGAGAATGGTCTCTATCAAAAAGACTGGAAACAATGAGTGTTGGAGAGACTGCTGGTGGAAATGCCAGTTAGTGCAGCCACTTTGGAGACATTATGGAGAGTCTTCAAAAAAATAAAGATGGAGCTACTGTTTGGTCCAGCAATTCCGCTCCAGGTGATATACTCAGGGAATATAAAAACTCTAATCAGGAAAAATATCTGCGCCCTTATGTTTATAGCAGCAAAATTCACAGCAGCCAGGACATGGAAACAACCTTAATTCCCACCAACAGATGACTGGATAAAGAAGCTGTGATATATATAGCTATATATATAGCTATATATATAGCTATATATATAGTCTATATATATAGTCTATATATAGTCTATATATATAGACTTTACCACTTACAGTCCTCAGAGAAAAACAGGATGGTTTCACTCACATGTGGAATATGAATAAATAAAACATGAGCAGACCAACCCCAACAAAACGCACAGGACAGAAGACAATGGCTGCGGGAATGGAGGAGAGGTGGGAGGGAGCAAGAGAAAGAAGGCGGGAACATGCTGGTGGTGGGCTGTGAAATGCTCGTGCACTGAGGTGCAAATTCAATATCCTAAGAAGCATACAGCCATGCAAACCAAAGAAATAACAGAGGAATTTAAAAAAGATAGTTTATTTTTAAAAAATATTTTTGTCAAAAAATTGCAAAAGTTACTAAAGGGTGACGGTAGCCATGTGGGTGACTCAAAGGTGTTGTCCTTTGCAGTGACATCTTAAAACAATGATTACTCAGCCAAGAAGTGCCATGAAGACATTTACAAAAAATTAAAATGATGAATCCTGACAAACTGGAATGAAGGAGCTAACTCCGTCGGAGCCGATAGGTTAGAGCTATTCAGAGTGTCACCTGGGGATTCTGGTGTGTGCTTCCAAAGGAAGAAAACACTGTGAAGAAGTTACAGGCTTTGGCTGGGAATAAATGTCTTCCGAAGAGGCGAGGTTGGCAGCTGCTGATGTGGTGCGACTGGGAACAGGAGGCCTTTGTTCTTCAGCTTTGTCATTTCAAGTCTGAGAGTCACCGTGTGGTTTCAGCTTCCTTGGAGAAGAAAGCCACTCTGAGTGTTTGCAATGGACAGCTGGAAGGGCTGAGGCACCTGGAGGCAGGTACCCTAGAGTAGAGCCCAGATGGGATTCAGCTGCATGACACCCAGGAGAGGTGGCCGAGGGGAGGGGAGGGGAGGGGAATGGAGGCCCACGAGGGAAAGACTGCAGCAAGTGGGTGACCTCAGCTGAAGTCTCCATGGAACCTCATGGAAAAGAGTGCAGTGTGCGACCCTTTGTCCCTCTCTGGTCATTCAATCATTGATGGCATCTCAGGAGCTCAGGTTTGCTGGAGCAAACCTCCCTGACAGAGCAGCTCCTTTTCGGTCGTGGTTCTCCAGAGCAGTGCTTCTACACTTTGCTACATGCTGGCATCTCCTGGAGATCTTTAAACACTGCTTCCATGTTGCTCCTATGCTCAGACCTTGCGATTTAAGGGGCTTTTGCCTAAACTTTCCTGATTCCCTCACTTTCTCCTGCAAGACGCCCGTGCTCTGCCTCTATGTCACCTGTCTTCAGTCCTGGGTGAATGTACTAACTCCGCCCTGTTCAGCACCTTCTCTCTTCCTTAGAGAACCGATGACCCTCTGCTGAAGTCTCTCTACCCATCTCCCTTGCCCACTGGACTGGGCTCTCGCTGGAGGGTCTGGACTGGCTTATTTTCTGTCTTGACACCTAGCAAAGTGATGGGCACAGAGGACAACTTCAGAGTTTGCTACGCAAATGAACGAATGGAGGCAACTGTGACTTTTCAAACTAGTGTGACAGATGTTCTTTTCAAAAGACTCCAGGAGTTCGGAGGAAGTGGCTGTGGGGCTGGGGGCTGGGCAGGTTTTAGGGGAAAGGTGGAAATTAAACCAGGATCTCAAGGAAAAAAAACAAGTCCCCATAACGCCTGAGATTCTAGATCTGTTTAGGTTCCTAGGACTCCTTTCAGCCCATGTCTGTGGAAGGCAGCACCTTGGAAGGTGGACACAGCAGACATTTTTACTGCTTCTCTTGGCAGCCTTTGTAAGGACTAAGCCTGGTTTTTAACACATGTGATGAAAATCGCTTTGGAAAGACATCTTGCCCTTCTCCCAGGGTCTTCTGAAGATGATTCTCATTCGGGAGCTGATCTTTCTCTCAGAAGGTGTCTCTTTCTCAGGTCAGTGTGTTAAGGAATGCTGGAGAAGCCAAGGGCACATGAGGAAGGCGCTGTCACCTGGCACTGATGGCTGGCTCTGTGATTCCTCCTCAGTGGAGCCTTGGAGCTGCCCCAGAGCCCAACTGTGACTTTGACTTCAGTGGCAGCCAGCACCTAGCTGACGGGGGCTGCGGAGAAGAGAGATTACGTGGTGGCAGGAGGAAGCACAGACACACCTGCGGGCCACAGTCAGAGCCGGAGCCCTTTTAACTCAGGTGCAACTGGCTGGGAGGATGCTCAGACTCCCAGGAGTGCAAGGGGCTGAGTGCGCTCTTTTCCTGTGCGTCCGTCCTGTTACAGGTGAGCTTCAGGATGCCTCTGGGATTGCTCTTCATCAGATTGTTTCCACAAAAGCACTTCGCTCCCCACTTCCTAAGCCACAGGCTTTCTCATCACAGGCGTGTGAGTGCTGTTTGAGTGCATATGTAGGTATCTATTTTGTTCACCATCTTTTTTTAAGGGCTCGGGTTCTGGAATTAGGCCTGGATTCAAACTCAGGTTGGAGTAGGTAACTGAATTTCTTTAAGCCTCAGTTTTATGATCTGTAAAATGGATGTAATAATGTGCCTTTTCCTAGACTTATTTGGGTCACTGAAATCATCCATACAAAACATGTAGAGTTATTTCTACACCATAACAATAAAGGTGATAAATGTTGATATTAACATTGTTATTGTTGCTATTATTAGGCTCCCAAAATTGATAGTGTTTTCAAGTCTATGCAAGAAATTGTACTGGACCTTGAAGATGAAAAGATAAGGAAGAACTGACGCCAAGATTCATGGTCTAGGGGCAGACACATTCAGGAGCACTCTGCTGAGGTCAGTTTGCCACTGAGTCACCACTTGCCCAGCCTTTATGTCCATTAGACAAATAGGCTGCAGCTGGGCTGGGTTTTAGAGGTTTCTCCTTGGCCATGTGTCCTTGCTCAGTGAACAACCTGAACAACTGTGCATAGTGATCATATCAGGTATGTCTCATGCCAGCAGCATAAATAAGATTGTGATGTCACATTTTTGGAAGGCAAAATAAAACAAATCTCCACAGAGAAGGTGGCATCTAAGCCGTATCTTAACTGATACTGGTCTAGAAAAGATTTGTTGGAAAGGATGGAAAAAACAAGGCACAGAAACCTGAATGGGGTAGAGACATCACAGGCAAGAAACCCAGGTGGGGCCAGGTGGTAAAGGGCCTTGACTGCTGCACAGAAGAAGGCGATTATTTGTCTGTGAACTCATGATCAGCTCTGTGTGAGCCCAGTGCCTGCTGAATGTTTGTAATATGTATTTGTAAACAGAGTAGAGAGAAGGCCTCTGTATGACTCCTGATAAGGATAATGAAGAATCAAAGTTAACTGTGATGGGGAATCTTCCAAAATCAGAACTGCTGCAAAGGAATCTTCAGGACTTGATGGGTAACGTTCTCTGGAGACGAAGACTAGGAATCAAAAGTGAGTTTGTGTGATCTGGTCCAGGAGACTCGTGGGATATTGATGCTGAAAACAGGATATGGAACAGGAAGCGTGTGGACTGGAGATAGGCAAGGACTTGGGTTTGGAGGAAGAGAGCTTGAAGCATCTTTAATGAATCCAACTACAGATCTGCATCTGAAGTTCAGGTGAGGCCCACTTGCATAGATTCGGAAGTTATCAGTGTAAAGGGCAGAGGTGAGCAGTCAGAGCCAATGAGTTGTATCCGGGCATACACAATAAGAAAAGAAGAAGACAGTATCTTGGGAAACACTGAGAAAGGGTTGAGTGGGAAGAGAGGAAACAAAGGGGAAAAGTGAAGACCCCAAAGGGTGAAGAAGACCCAGGACAGAGAGTGTAAGGCTGAAAGCCCTCAAGGCCCATTGTAATTCAAGGGAAGTTAAGCTTCCCAGGCTAATAGCTGCAGAGTTCTAGCAGGATGAAGTCTGAAGGTAGAGTTTAGAAGTTGTGGGGACCTAACCAAAGAAGATTCAGTAGTGAGATTGTCAGAAGCCAGGCTGCGGGCAGAACAACACAGGCATTTTAGGGAAGAAAGTAGAAAGTGAAAAGAGGTGCAAGGTATGTGGTAATGGCTTGAGGGCAGAGAGGGCTTCCTGGATGAGACTGAAGAGAGACGAGAGAGGTTCCTAGTGTTGGGTTCTGTATTTCTGCTTTGTGTAGCAGAGAGATGGAAATTCTCAGGCCATTTCTGTAGCACGTTGGAGTTCAATTCTAGGCTTTCTATAATAGCAATGCAATTTCAAGATGGGGTGCTATTTTTTGTGTGTTTTCTTTCTAGTGGGAACATAGTCGCAACCAAAATCTGGCATTTTTGAAAAAAATATGAATTTTAGGTATTAAGGAGAATGAGGAAAATGCACCAATATAAACTGCAAATCTGTTCAGTTTTACACCCATGAACAATAATTTTTTTTATCCATCTAATATAATCTTAAGACTAGCTATTTGATGGAGATTTTTCTCTCAGAATAGAGGTTCTTAGCCTAGAGATACATGCAGTTCTTGGTGTTTCATTCAACTTTTTGTGTATGTCCCTGTGATATTTGGGAGAGTTCACAGCTTTGATGAAATGGCCAACAGAGTCCCAAAAGGACAAGAACTGTTGACTTGGATGACTGCTCACTCCAAGCAGAGTAAAGGGCATTTATTTTTTTGTTTATATTAATATTCTTTTAATGTAGTTACTATATCTTATATCCCCTTCTCCCTCCCTTAAGCAACTAATAGGTTCTTATTCTTATTGATTAACTAATAGATCTTTAAGTTTGATGAAATATATGTATAATATAGAAGAAAAAGACAGTAGAGAAATTTTTACTTTCAACCTATAACTAATAGTACAATTGTGTTATATCAACAGGGCAGTTAAGTGATCAATAAAAAGTCAATGAAGTTGTTGGGAGTTACCTGTGCTTGAAATTTGCATCATTAATTTCCTGTGAGATAATTGATTACACATAAAATTCAAATAACATATGCTATGTGTTCTATTAGCAGATATCACCAAGAAAGCATCGGTCGGTACAAATAAGAAAGTTAGAAGATAGATTTGAAAGAGAATCAAAACCAGAGAAACAATCCATACTGGCACAATGAGCTTCTCTCAGATGATTTTTTAATCATAAATGGTATGTACTGAAGGGTAATGCAAAAATAAATGACTTGAAAATGTCTATTCCCATTATGATCATCAACTTGAGAAACAAATACATAAGAAAAACCACTTGTGCACTTTAAGATGAGCCCAAATAAGTGTAAGGAATTGCAAAATATGATTACTTGCTGTAATTGAATAATTTGCATCTCACTTTATATATCATCAGGAATTCATGGTAATTAGTCATTGCCAATAGTTTTGTAAATCAGGGTTAATGGGAAATTGAACAAGTTTGGTGTAGTGGCTTGAGAAACACACAACAAAACTCATAATAAAACTTGCATTATTATTTTGCGTGGTTTAAGTACTCTAAACATAATTATGTCAATTTGTGTTGGTATATGTATGAGTATATATTCACACACATTTATCTATGTCTATGTCTGTCTATGTCTATGTCCATTCAAATATATATATATATATATTTGTGTTTATATGCATATGCACCGATTAGCTATAACACATATTCTCAATAGTCCGAATTATGTCAACTTAGACAGAAGGGAGAATCTTTCATATATTTTAAAGTACTACCCACTCCAAGAATCAACTTCTGCATGGTAACTCAATAGGATGCACTTTCTGGTCGCTCCTCACAGACACCCAAAAAAAAAAAAAATCACCTATTTTTCTGAGACAAAAGCCATGAAACAACAGGAACTTCAGTTGGAGGCAGATTGGCTGACAGCTAATGGTGGATGAGGGCAACTGACGGGGTTCTCAGGTAAGCCACTGATTTGGATTTGGGACAGAACTTGGGAGTCTCTGGATGCATGGTGGGGTGGAGGCCAGGGATTTCGGGACCAGCTGCGGAGGCAGTGAGAGGCAGGCCCATAAGGGTTGTGAGATGCGGAGCCGTAGAGGGCCAGCTTGGGAGGGGTGAAAGGAGAGCCAGTGCACCAGAAGCTGAGCTGGAGCCCACGCAGTAAAGTTGCACTAGGCGCAGCCATAACTGGAAATCAACCAAAGAAGTTCCCAGCGCAAAACCCTCTCACAGCCATTTCACGCCAGAGCCTGGGGTCCACTGAGCAGATATCCCAGCCACTGCATATCCTGCCCGCCAGAAAACCCGCCCACTGGATACCTGACTCCAGGATTACAGTGAGAAGGCAGTCAGGTATGGGGTCAAACCTCAATGCTACCTGCTAGTGTCACCTTGTGGGCAGAAGTGAAGCTGCAGCCTGATTGCCAATCCTGGGCAAGTCAAACCTACGCAACACTAGGGAAACCGAACCCTCAGAAACATAAACAGAATGCCCAATAGAGCAAAGGCACAGAAAAATAAACTTGAAATGATGGATCCAATCAAAAGCCCAGGGGAAAATCTGAGTGCTGCAATTGTATGTAAATTACTAAAAGAGGAATTTAGGCAAACAATGATTAACATACTCATGGGAATCTAGAAATCAGTAGAGGCAGTAAACGAGAATGTCAGGAAGCAAAAAGGAAGAATTAAAAGAACACATCAAACAGGTAAGAGCTATGATGGCTGAATTAAATAACTCAATAGAGGGAATCAACAATAGCACAGATGAAGTTTCCAGTAGAATCAGTGATCTGGAAGATGAGATAGGGGAACTCAATAAAGCAAACCAGCAAAGAGATCAAAAAAATTCAAAGACTAGAAGACAGCATTTGAGACCTGTGGGATAACATCAAAAGAAACAACATTTGCATCATGGTGTCCTAGAGGGAGAGACAGAAAAAAGGGGCAGAAACCATATTTGAAGAAATAATAGATGAGAACTTCCCCAAACTGAATAATGAAACAAGCCTCTAGATCTAGGAAGCTCAAAGAGTTCCCAATAAAAGAAACCCAAATAGAAATACACCTAGACACATCATCATCAAAATGTCAAAAATACAAGATAAAGAAAGACTATTAAAAGCAGCTAGAGAAACACATGTCACCTACAGAGGAGCCCCCATATGATTGTCAGCAGTCTTCTCAGATGAAACTCTGCAGGCCAGAAGGGAATGACATAATATATTCAAAGTGCTGAAAGAAAAGGACTTTCAACTTAAGATACTATATCCATCAAGATTATCATTCAGATCTGAAGGAATAATAAAAACCTTTTCTGACAACCAAAAGTTAAAGAAGTTCATCACTACAAAACCAGCTTTGCAAAAAAATACTAAAGGATGCTCTATAAAGTGTAAAGAAACCACACAGAAAAATCTTAGGACAGCAAATATTAAAAGTGGGCAGGAAAAGAAGAGAACAAAAATGTGGATAGTTTTAATGAGTGGAAGACTAACATGCTTTCAAATAAAATTAGGTAAAATTAGGTGAATGCTAACTTCAGAGCAACCTCAAAATACATCCCCAGGGAGAAAGCAAAGAAGAAAACAAAAGGCAAAATCAATCAAAACGTAACTGCACCATACCACCTAAAAAGATAAAAAGAACAAAGTCATCATCTGGAGCAACAAATTATAAAATGACACAAAGCAGCTATATATCAATAATCACCCTAAACGTTAACGGATTGAACTCACCAGTCAAATGATGCAGAATGGCTGCATTAATTAAAAGGCATCACCCAACCTTCTGCTGCATTCAGGAAACCCACCTTCTTGGAAAAGATAACTCAAAGTCTTTGGCTCAAAGTCAATGGCTGGAAGACATTACTACAGCCGAATGGCAACCACAAAAGAGCAGGAACATTATACTGATATCAGATAGAGCAGATTTCCACCTAAAAAGCATAACGAAAGACAGAGATGGACAATATATAGTAATTAAAGGATCAATTCAGCAGGAAGACATAACACTTACTAACATATATGCACCAAATGAAGGAACATCAAAATAATAGGCAAGTATTATTAGACCTGGAGAGACATTGATAGCAACACAATAATAGTGGGAGACTTTGACACCCCACTTACAACAATGGGCAGATAAACCAGGCTTAAAACTAACAGGGAAACAGCCACTTTAAATGACCATCTGGAACCAACAGGTCTAATAGACATGTACTGATTACTTCACCCAACGACTACAGATTTCACTTTCTTCTCAAGCGCTCGTGGAACATTCTCAAAGATAGATCGTATGCTGGGACACAAAACATCTCTCAACAAATTTACTAAGACTGAAGTCATATCAAGCATCTTCTCTGACCACAATGGCCTAAAACTGGAAACCAACTACAAAAAGAGGCTGGAAGACTCCAAACCAATTGGAAACTCAATAATATGCTCCTGAATGACTCTTGGGTAAAAGAAGAACTTAAAAAATACTTAGGGACAAATGAGAATGAGAACACAAGCTACCAGAATCTATGGGATGCAGCAAAAGCGGTACTAAGGGGAAAGTTCATGGCAATCCAGGCTTATCTCAAGAAACTGGAATAATTGCCAATAAACAACTTAACTCTACATTTAAAACTAATAGAGAAAGAAGAAAAATTAAATCCAAATATCAGCAAAAGAAAGGAAATAATCAAAATTTGAGTAGAATTAAATGAAATAGAAAACAAAAGGACAATTCAGAAGATCAATTAAACCAAAAGTTATCGAAAAAAATAAGCAAAATTGACAGGCCATTGGCTAGACTTGCAAAAAAATAAAGGGAGAAAACTCTCATAACTAGAATCCTAAATGAATGGCGAGAAGTTGCAACAGATACCACAGAAATTCAAAACATCAGAAGGGCCTACTATGAACATCTCTATTCCATCAAAATGGACATCCTTGAGGACATGGACAGTTTTCTAGAAAAGTATAGTCTACCAAGACTGAACCCAGAAGAATTGGGAAACCTGAACAGAACAATCACAAGCAAAGAAATTGAAGAAGTAATCAAGGGCCTCCCCAAAAATAAAAGCCAAGGAGTTCTACCAAACCTTCAGAGAAGAATTACCATCTATTCTTCTCAAACTCTTCCAAAATACTGAAGAACAGGAAACTCTCCCAAATACTTTTTATGAAGCTAACATTATTACACTGATACCAAAAGCTGACAGAGATGTCACCAAGAAAGAAAAGTACAGACCAATATCTCTAATGACCACAGATGCGAAAATTCTCAACAAAATATTTGCAAACCAAATTCAACAATGCATCAAAAAGATCATCCATCATGACCAAGTGGGATTCATCCCAGAGATGCAAGGATGGTTCAACACATGTAAATCTATTAATGTCGTATACCATATCAACAAGAGCAGAGATAAAAACCAGATTATCAAACCAATAGATGCAGAGAAAGCTTTTGACAAGATCCAACACCCATTTATGATAAAAAATCCTCCATAAAATGGGAATAGAAGATTCATACTTCAACATAACAAAGGCCATATATGAAAAATCCACAACCAACATCATAGTCAATGATGAAAAATTGAAAGCATTTCAACTTAGGTCAGGAGCAAGGTAAGGTTGTCTACTCTCACCACTGCTATTTAATCTTGTACTGGAGGTCTTAGCCAGAGCAATTAGGCAAGAAAAGGAAATAAAAAGAATCCAAATTGTGAAGGAGGAAGTAAAACTGTCATTATTTGCAGATGACATGATTATATATATAAAATCCCAAAAGCTCTATCAAAAAACTTCTAGAACTCACCAATGAATACAGTAAAGTGGCAGGCTCCAACATCAATGCACAGAAATCTGTTGCGTTTTTATACTCACACAACACATTGGAAGAAAACAAAATCACGAAAATCACACTATTTAAAATAGAAGTTAAACAAATGAAATACCCAGGCATATACCTAAAAAGGAAGTAAAAGAGCAATACAATGAAATCTACAAGTCCTTCTTAAAAGAAATAGAGAAGGACACAAAGAAATGGAAAGACATCTGCTTGTGGCTGGGAAGAATCAATATCAATAAAATGGCCATCTTACCCAAAGCAATATACAGGTTTAATGCAATCCCCATTAAAATCCCATGGGCCTATTTCCAGGAAATAGAACAAAAAATCTTAAAATTTGTATAGAACAATGAAAGACAAATAGCCAAAGCAATCATTAGATAAAAGAATGAATCTGGAGGGATTACACTTCCAGATTTCAAACTATATTACAAAGCAATAGTGATCGAAACAGTACGGTACTGGAATAATAATAGAGGCACAGATCAGTGGAGTAGAATGGAATCACCAGAAACTGACCCACTCAGATACAGTCAGTTAACCTACTACAAAGGAGCCAAAAGCATACGAGGGGAAAAGACAACCTGTTCAACAAATGGTGTTGGTAAAACTGGACAATCATGCAAAAGAATGAGGCTAGACCACTCTCTAACACCATTCACAAAAATTAACTCAAAATGGATTAGAGACTTGGACAAAATACCAGAAACCATAAAACTCTTAGAAGACAACATAGGAAAGACTTTCTATCGCATCAGTCATAGAGAAGCCTTTGGGGACTCAACTCCACCATCAAGGGAAACAAAAAGGAAAAAACAAACTAAAACAACTGGGACTACATCAGACTAAGGAGTCTCTTCACAACAAAAGAAAACACCACCCAAACCAAAAGGAAATCTAACAACTGGGAGAAGATATCTGCATTCGATATATCCAACAGATGCTTAAAATCTAAAATATACAAAGAACTCATAAAACTCAACAGCAGAAGAACAGACAAGCCAATCAAAAATGGGAGGAGGAATTAGAGAGACACTTTCTGAAGAGGATATACAGATGACCAACAGGCACATGAAATTATGTTCCTTCTCGCTGGCTATCAGGGAAACGCAAATTAAAACAACAACGAGACATCACCTTACACCTGAAAGACAGGCTATTATCCAAAAGTCTGGACACAACAAATGCTGGATTTGAGGATGTGGAGAAAAGAGAATACTTTTGCACTGTTGGTGGGAGTGCAAATTGGTACAACCCCTATGAAGAACAGTTTGGAGATTCCTCAAAAACCTGCAGATGAAAATCCCGTATGATCCCATGATTCCACTTCTGAGCATCTACCCAAAAGATACAACAGCACCCATTTGCAGAGATATATGCATCCCCATGTTTGTTGTAGCCCTGTTTACAATAGCTAAGAACTGGAAATTACTTAAGCATCCAACATCAGATGAATGGATAAAGAAGATGTGATACATACATACAATGGAATACTACACAGCCCTGAGAAGAGATGAAACCCTATCAGTTGAATCAACATGGATGGAGCTAGAAGGAATTATACTAAGTGAAACAAGTCAAAAGAAGAAAGACAGATACCAAATGACATCACTCATGGGTGGAATGTGAACAGACAAAACAAAAGAACTAATGAAACATAACCAACCCTGAAACATTTGCAACAGAACTTAGGTTACCAAAAGGGAAAGGGGCAGGTGGGGACACATGGTGGTGGAGCCCACTGGACCATGGGGAAGAACATTTTGTGATTTCGTGGAGGGCAGGGTGTGTTGAAATATTTCTAAGAAATGGGGAACATATACATAGGAAATTATTTTAATTTGTAGAATAATTACCACAAAATAGAAATAAATTAAAAAAATAATACCCATTCTGTATTTGATGATCATCTTTCAGGGTTGGATTAATATATTTAAGTGTTTGATGTTCAGAGTTTACTTTAGGATGCTAATTATTACCATGAACAGAAATTCCCCTTTAAATTTCTGCTTTTACAGTGTTGCTCAGAAAACAAAAACTCATTATAAGGTGAATATGTTGCATGCAAACATACTATCTAAAAATAAGTCATCACTTATCACATTTTTGAAGATCAATTTCCTGCTCGTGGATGATATTATTTAACACAATGAAAATCAATTGTAAAGAGAAATATCAAATCTCATGAAGAATGCATGGTTTCATGAAAGAATTGAAAATGACTATGGTTGAAACACACTCTTCTGAAAAAGTTGAATCAGTGAGGAAAGGGAAGCAAACGGCAAGGGTAGTGCCATGATAGAAGTTTCCATGGGGATACTTTCAAATCAAGGGACTGACATTAGGAAAACACAACAGTTCTTCCTAGTGTTTTGCAAATGTGATTCTTTTCTGGATCAAATTATGGAATTCAGATATAATGTCTAAGATTCTGCCTTGTGCTATCATAATATTTGTTCCAAAATTATTTTACATAACATATTCATTTTTGTTTTTTTGTTAGTTACAACATAATAGCATTGAATCCTGAATTTCATGAAATAAAGGAGAAAATAGCTTAATTTCATGTTTTAAGACAAAATCTCAGTCATTCATCTTTTTATTGCTTATTGGTAAGGACATGTCCATCATATTGAGTTCCCCTGAACATCTTCATTAATGAATCTTTTCTAGTTCTGGTTCTTCCCTAGTTTCTACTGCATTGCATCTTGAGCTACTGGAGTTCTTTAAATATTTCTAGGTGCAGAGGCAACAGATATACAAAGAAAAGACTCATTTCTGATTCTATCTTTGCAATCTGACATAGCTACTACCATAGTGACTTGCTTGTAGAAAATATTGAGCAAGTACTTATGAAATGAATCAGGTTCTTTGAATTTATTCCTATGTTCAATGCAGAGTTCTAAAAATAGAGTAGGGTGGTGAGAGAAAGCAATATTCCCTTTTATTACTGTGGGCCTGACTTCTAAGGCAACATTTTTTTTCTCAATGAATAAATAGAGTGTACTTCATCAAAGACACAGATAATTCCTAGGTTACTGCTATTAAGATGTGAACTTTGCTCAATTCTCTTCTAAGCATTGTCTTACTCTGTTCTTAAAACTTTGTGAAGTAAGTGGACCTGGTCTCATCATCCCATTTTACAGATGAAGAAACAAAGATTCAATGAGATAATATGATTTGGGTCCTAGTGCTGGCTTCCGAGTATACTATTATGCTGTAGTTAGCATACTGTATTTTTTACCTGGTGCAGTCAGGGGGGCAGAGAGTGAAAATCACTTAGTGGGGTTCAAGAGAGGATCTGCCATAGAAGGAGACACACCCAGATACGCGAGCTTTGAGAATTAAAATTTGAGAAGATTGAATGGACACCTTCCACTTTTAGATGAAAAAGCACTAAACAAGAGACTGCTTATATCCTAGTGACATACTACCTGTGAGACCCTTCAAGGGGGTGTCGTTGAGATGGAGAAGAACAGAACTTATGGGTTCCCTGCCCACGGCAATTCTCCAGGCTGTGGGTGCTGCCTCTTCTCGGGGGCAGAGTCCAGTGCTGTTTCAAACTGATAATAGCAAGCCAGCTACCACTGACTGCACGCCTAGTGTGCACAGAGATACTTACTAGCACCCTGTGATCGAGTCCTCATGAAAACCCGTGAAGCAGCACTGACTGTCTACACACTGGCCTGCTGGGACTCCACAATGTCACAAGCATCAGCTGTCCAGAGCCACTGAATGGCTGAGGAGGCAGGATTTTTACCTAGTCAGCTGTCTCCCAAGACGCAGGTTTTTTCTTTTTTGTCCTAGTTCATCCTGTCACTTCTTAGCTTGAGAGATAATGCAGAAAAATAGAAAGAACAAGGGGCTCAGACTGTGGAGACACAGATTTAACTCATGATCACGCTGTTGCATAAATATTTCTTGAGTAAATAGTTACAATATTATTCCTCATGCTTAGCTAAAATTGATCTTTGAATATCTTCATTTCTTGCCATATTTAGAGAATCTTTGTATAAATTTGCCGTTCAGTGTCATCGAATGTAGACTAATCTATGTATAATGAATTAAGACTACAAATACTTTCGCAAACTTTTACTAAACATTTCTCTCAATACTTTGGTCACATAATCACGAAACTATAAGGGTATTTATAATCAAATCATTTCATTTAATGGATGAGGAAGCAAGATCTTGCAAGAGGAATTTTTTTGTGAGTTGGTACTAAGGACAAAAGGCAACACCAGAATTAGAGCAGGAATCCCAATTCCACAGTCATTGTTCCATACACTGCATTTCACATTCTTTATTGAAGGAGCTCAATTTGTTCTGCTTTGCAGTCCCTCAAAGAGTATCACTCCTTTTGATACTTTTCACTTATGTGGCTTTGTGATGTCAACAGCAAGTCACTCACATTCCCACTGTATAGGCACGAACGCGAGAGTCAGTGTGTCCTTCCCAGGATGTGCTAGAGTCAGACGACACTGTGTCCCCAGCAGAGTCTGCTCCTGTCTACCTCTTTACTCTTGGCTTGGGAGGCAGTGAGTCAGAGCACAGCAGCGTGTACCAGGGGGTCAAAGCATCGCTGGGTGCTCTCTTCACCCAGCCCTGGAATGTACACTAGCACAAGTTCATGATCCACAGCACTTATTCTCCAGGACACTGAATGGGATGACCTAAGGTGGCATCTAACAGAGTGATCAAACACATGAACTTTGGATCAGATTTAAAATCTTCTCTGGCCATTTTTTTTTTTGTGTGTGTGTGATCAGGAGTAGGTAGAGTAGGACAGGGGTAAATCAGGCAGGAGCCTGGGGAGCACACTGTCGCTTTCAGAAGCCAGACCTGCACTGGCAGAAACCTGAGAACTGGTGCCTCCTTGCATTTGCACTCTGGGCTCTTTACCTGCCTCTCTTAGATTTGGGACAATTTCCTTCCTTTCTGAAACTCATCTGCAATGAGCAATAAAAACAAAAATAAAACTCAAAAGGTTGTTTTAAGGACAAGTGAAATGTTTTGCATACCTTTTGAAACAGTTAAATAACCCAAAATGCTAGCAATCAGCATTATGGCTACCAGGTCTCCTGACAGGGAGGTATTATTCTCTTCTCTCCCCTCCAAGTCACTTGTTGCATATATGTACATTTTTCTTAGAATTACTTCCTTCCACCTTTTTTTTCTTTGATCCTACTTCCCTTCTGCTTGGTCTGGGTCCTATTTGAGGGGCACTTTAATAATGGCAGTCCTTTACTTTTACTTGAATTCTGCAACTTGCTAATCATAATGTAGATAAAAATGCATTTCATCATTGCATTCAGTCTCACTCTTGATAATGCTGAGCAGGGAAAATAGAAACAGGAAGAAAAACAAAACTTGATAATGCATGGATTACCATTAATGAAGAGATAATTAAAACATTAATTAGTATCTGGGCAAATGCAGTCTCCTTGGCAGTTAATTTCAGGTGAAGAGTTTGGAAAAGTTCTTAATCTCCTCTGTCAGCCTTAAGAGTGACTCCAACTAGGGAAGAAGGGGGCAACTCAACTTTAACAAATACCAGTGATATGAGAAGTTCAAGTTAACCCTCCTTAATGTGGATCTGGAGTTTTATACAATTTAGTGGGAATTTTTACTGGCTTACTACGAGTATAAAAAGCTTTATGCTTCAGTATATTCATTGTCATACAAAATGGGGGCAAGAGAGAAACAAGTTTGTTACTTCTTACTTTCTCTCTTCTTTCTTTCACCACTCATCAAATTCATTTGGAAACTTTCAGCAAAGATTTGAATGATTTAACAGTAACAATAGTCATAACAGTACCAACATTTCTTGAATGAATAATGTGTCTTAGGCAAAAATAAAACTCAAGCTAGCTTCTCCATCTCTCATTTTTAAAGAATCATCCTTCAGAGAGATATCACCTGCTACAGTGTTTGTGAGTTGGGAAACATTGTTGCTGCAAAGTCGACTGTGATGGGTGCCTGGGTCCATACATCAACTCTCTTTCCATGACACCCCACGGCTTCTACAGTGTCAGACACAGAGCTGAACTCCAGGAGTGAAAATAAAAGATGCAAAAGGAGTAGGAATCTCTCCCTGAGGAGAGGTGAGCCCAGCAGAGGTAACACTGATACCCGTTAAAGGTCATGGTTGCTACATTTTCCTCTACTAAAATAATGGCTGAACTGGGCTTTAGAATTTCCCAGTTTTAGTGAAGAATACCAAGTACGAGACAGAGCACAGACGCACCACAGTGGAAAAATTGCCCGGAACTTTATACGTGAGAGTTAATTCTAAATTTTGTAAGGCACCTGGGTAAAATATTTATCGTATTTCCCTGAGGCTAATACTTCTAGTTTATACTTCTAGATTATAAGGGTTATCTTAGCAATATGCACATCCAGTGTGGCTGTGTTTCTTTTTTTCCTTTAAGATAAATAATGCTAGTAGAAGTAAGGAACTCCATAAGACAGAGGTGCTTTAGTATCAAAGAAATTTTGAAATTCTTTTCTTGTTCCTGGGTGACCCCTAAAAGTTAAAAGTTAAAGCCCAAATGACCTGGAAGAATGGCTGTTTCCATCCTGAGTGCAAATTAAATTCAAATGTTCTCTTTCAGTAATAGACACCTGGCCCACTTCTAAGACTCTGCTTGAGATGATGCTTTTTGCTTCTATCTTCAGATTTAATAATATGTACCCAACAGTTTTAGGCATTGGCTGACAATTTTATACTATGAATCAAGATTTAGGCAGTTTGCACAGTTATGACATCTAACCCATTTTTTATGCTCAAAATGACATCACATCAAATTAATGAGTATTTAAAAATACAGCCAGACAACCTCTGCATGCAAATGAAATAATGACAGATACAGCCCTCACAGCTAATTTTATGTACAATTGCAGAAGCAATGTCAACAAACACAATTATAAATGCACCGTCAAATTTATGCTCCATGCTTTTCACTGAGAAGAGATGTAATTATGTATAAAACAAAGTGCATTTGCAATTCAAAGTATGGATATGTGCACGTGATTCCAAGGGCTATAGTGCGAAAAGCAATTCTAAGACTGTTTAGAAGGAGCAATGGGCATTTTAATCAGCCAGCCCAGTGTTTCCCTGGAACGGCCTGAGTTCCTAGGTGAAGACGGTGTTGAGGAAGTTTGTGGGTACAGTGCATGGGCAGCTCTCTATCTGAGACTGTGAACAAGTCCTGCGCGGGGGAACCGCTCTGTGGCTTCTTGTCAGGGTGAATTCTTTCTGAACTGATGTACAAAGGTGATGCACTGAGCAAGGCTTTTGCTTGACCCAGAAGGAGAGCACAGGATGGAAGCTGAGTGGCTCTGTTTCCTGTCATTCTAAGTGTCTCAAAACTTCATACCGTAGAAGGTGGGAGAGAGTTTTTGTAGCTGTTTTTACTTACCATCAGGCACACATTGGATTATATTTTTAGTGGCACCGTCAGAATGGTGATGCCTGGATTGTTGGCATGTTGGAATCCCTGAGCTCCAGGTTCTGAAGCATAGCGGTGAGTGAGGGTCGATACAAGCTGCTTTTCATTTGTGTCTCTCTCCTTGAATTTGACCCAAGGTAGTACACTCAGAATGGACATGGGCGCCTCTGGTATGGCAGAAGTCCCTCCTGTAGGGTCTAAAGAGTCACAGGCTCAGATCTGGCCTCCAACTTGTCCTGTGTAATGGGTTCTGGTTATTATGTTGATTAGAGAAAAACTCAAGCTATGCGACTAGTTCCCTTGAAGACGAATTCGTTCAACAACCCTCAGCAGCACGTTCTCTGCTGGAGAGGCTGATTTGAAAAGAATAAACTGGTGCACTACATGAGCAGCTGCATCCTGTTATGCCAAAAGGAATTGATTAAACCAAAGTGAGGCTGAAGGAAGATGGTTTCCATGCAGTGCTGAACTCAGAACCTGGCATGCTCATAATAATGAACTACAATTATAATGACAGATGGATACTCTGCTCTCCTCTGCTGCTTACTGTCTGTCTAACTTTCAAAGGTAACAGTCTCTTTCAACTAGGAGTCATTTGGATATCTGAATGACCAGGAGGGAAATACCTGACCGCTTCCAAACTGACATGCTGAAAGTAAAGAGCATCGTCATTTATCACTTTGACAATTTAGGCAGCTCAGAGGCTCAGACCCAGAAGGGGCCAATTCTTCTCAGATTTCTTTGTTGTTAATCATTTTGAGTTAGCAATTATAAATTTACTATCAACATTATACTTTTATTAAGGGTGCGTATACAGGTATTTTTACTCTGATCAATTGTTTTCCCCTACAAGATCAGTATCCTGGCAACCTCAATGGCATTGCACTCTCAGGTGTGAAGACAAGGCAATAAACTTGCTATGCAGGTTATTGCTGCTTTTCTCATTCAGCATCCATCAGTCAACAAGCAGTGACTGAGTGCCTCCTCCGGACCAGACACTATATTAGGTGCTGAAGATAAATACTCGAATAAGAAACAATCTTTGCCCTCTCATTTAGAAACAGATGCCAAAGTCTGATATGTAAACAGATCACTTAAATTATTTCATGTTAGGAGATAAAATAAGGCATGCCTGGTGGAGCAGTGGTTAGACCAGCTGCCTCCAAAGGACCCCAGTCCATGTGCATCTCAAGGGCTATGGTTTGAGTCTTGGGTCAGGGAGGAACAACTAATGTGAACAACGAAATAAAAATAAAATAAAATTTGTCTTTTTCCTCTCTCTCTCCCTGTCTACCTGCCTACTTGCCTTCATTCCTGCCTGCACCTGCCCTTAAATTTAAAAAAAAAAAAAAAAATATATATATATATATATATATATATATATATATATAAAATTAAACAAGAGTAGAGAGAAACAAAGACTTTGCCTTGGGTATCTAGAAAAGTTTTTTCTGAAAGTTGAGCTGGCACTTGAAGAATGAGTTTTTTCGGCGGAGAAAAGCCAGGAAGAAGATGGTCCACATAAGGGGAATGTCCTGTTTTGCAGGAGAACTGCGGAATGCAGGACTGCCTATGTGAGTCCCCAAAATCTGTGTCGTCCTCAGAAACAGCTACATTATTATTTAGCCTGTATTGCCCTCTAGCAAATGCCTTGGTATTGCAAGCGTTTTGCTCAGAAAGTCTCCTTACAGGCTGCGTGGCCGGAAAGCTGGTGCAGGAAGAGGTGCAGAGGAGGGCCTGGCCCCCAGGGCCCTCGTGCGAAGGCCGAGGGCCTGTCACCGCTGGATTGCAGGGCCTCGGATGGAGCAGGGGAAGGGAGCTGGGCCAGGTGAGAGGAAGCAGGTCCTCCCTGCAGGGCTCAGGGCGGCGACCTGCACAGCCTGGGCAGAGCTGAGTGGACACGAAGGCACCTGCGGTCTCAGGAGGAGAGGCTGCGGAGGCACAGGCATTTGCTTTGATAGCTGAGGAATCACAGGAAGCTGAGATCATAGTTCCTAAAAACTGGCAACTGTGACTTCACTGCAGTTTACGTCGACACCCGGATGCATGAAGACACTGCTGTTTCTTCGGGGTCACTGCTCCACCAGGAAGGACCGTTTGCAATTAAATTACGGGGGAGAGTTCCCATCCATTTCAAGCAAGGAACCACAATGGTGAGGAAGTGGAAAAAGCATGGTTTGAAATGGTTGAAAAGCTAGAGTTTAAGAAAAAACAAGAATATTCTGATTGTGTCTTGCTGACACCGGTCAGGGACTGGGCCTAGCATTTCCCTTTGTGGCAGCTGGAGCCGCTCGTCTCTGTCACCCAAGAGCTGCTGCTTACTGATCCTTTGCCTTTTGCCTAGTCCGGTCATCCCTTCTTCTCTCTATACAACCATCGGACACATTTAGCTAAAATGCTAACCTGATAGTGTCCTGTCTCTGCTTACAATGATCAGTGGCTCTTTATAACTTGTAGGAGAAGCAAACCTCTAAGAATTGGGAGAAGCAACTTCTTTTGTGTCATGCACCATCTCCTCCCTCCCTCCCTTCCTCCTGCTCATCTGCCCAGGCCCTGGCTGATTCAGAGTTCCACAGACACCCTGTTCTCCTGCCCCCACCCCGTAACTGCATTTGCCCATGTGCCGTGGTGTGGAGAGCAGCTGGGCTCCCCTGCCTGTGAGGCGCCATCCCAAACCCATCTGCCCAACCCTGTCTGCCTTTCAAGACTCAGCTCAAACATTACTCCCTTTGCTATACCTTTCTTCATTCCTCCAGGCAGAATTAGCTCTTCCATTTCATGTGCCATACAACATCTTGTTTTTAATCTCTGCAGCTGCCCTGATCACCTTTTAAAACTTGTTCTGATAATACATTGTCTCTTGAAAAGTTTGTCATTTGTTAAAGACAATCCTAACCTTTATGTCTTATTTGTCATTAGACCTGAGCTTACTGTTTCATCTATCACAGGCAGCGTCTATATGGTTGTTTAATACTATTCTTGAAAAAGAAAAAAATTGGCTTCAGGAAGAGAAGATGGAGGGGGTCCTGGTAAAGCGTCTTGGGCTGTTTGAAAGGTGGCCATACAGGAGAGGGAGACAGAGGGAGAGACAGACTGGGTTAATATAAAGAACATACTGTCAGCTGTTCAAACAGAGAATCAGCTGTCTCTTGAGACAGGTAATGAGGATCTGAGAGTGGAGGCACTTAGGCTAAGCCGGAAATTTTGTAGGCATTCTTCAAGTATCACTGGTTGTCCTTCTATTTTGTGATATAATAATGAAGACATGACATGACATTGATGTTCTATCTATCAAAGAAAATAAACCCATAAACGATATGTTCAGGAACCAGATTTGCCTTTAAGATGCTTAATACTAGTTATTAGATGCTAAATATACCAGTACTTGTTTATGTTATATTTACTGAACATGCGGTATCATCTCAAAAAAAGCTTGTAACATACTTTCACATTTAAAAATTTCATTTTCATAAGTGATGTTTCATGTTACTGGGATGTGAGTTAAGGATTCTTGAAGATGAACCTGAAAACAAAGTTTCCACTTTCCTAATGTGATCATGAGGTGGCATAATATTGATATGAGTTTTTATTGTCTGTTGATAGCGTGGATGCATTCAAATGTTTCATTGAACTGTTTTCTGTATGCTAGAGCTGTATACTCTGAGAAATAATGGGGATTCATACTGTGAAGGATCCGAAGACTTCATTACATTTGTGAAAATCCATCACTTTTCAAGTTTTCCTATATTGTATCATTTTATGCAGCTTTTTGGGGGGCTGCCACAGAACGTGACAGAGAAAGCAATTGTGGTGAGTCCGAGGGACTGACCGCTACGTTAGGTAGCACAAAGTTAATTGATCATTTCCCCTCTCTTTATAAACTACAGTTTTCCTGGAGCTGCAAACCATGTACAGCTTCAAATTAAGCTCCTTTATATTCTATAGCCTGATAAGTGCAATTTTCTATTATCTAAATAAAGCCCCAAGGAAATCTGACTCACATTAGTTTTTAAAGTATCCTCTTAAGGATGACTAGGGCTCTTTGCAATGTGATGTGAAATTTCATTTGGGCTACAAATTAGGTGAAGTCCTTCAAATTAGGCTCAGGAAGAGACATGGGCTTTCTGAATGAAATTTGTTGCATTCCATACAGAAAGAATAGAGTTTTCCTGTCCTTCTTGTCAGTCTACAAACACATGGCCACTGTCTCTGAGAAACCTCCTTTATCACTGAGTCTGCAGAAGAAACCTCCTTTATCACTGAGTCTGCAGACGACCCAGCAGGCATTGGCGGTCATAGCCACCGCACACCTGCAGCACAGGGGGAATCGTGGATCCTTTCTGTCACCACCTTGCAGTCTCCGGGGGGGCAGCCAAGAGGCCCGCTGATGTTCAGGGAAGTCATTCAACAGCTGCCTCTATGGAAGTGGTCATGCTGGCAGCTGCTAGCAACATGGGTTTAGAGCCACTCTGGTTTTGGTAAGTATCTGATGTCTTTCGTCCTTTCCTCTGCTTCCCAGTTTTCCTAAGGTTCCATGTGTTAATAAGAGAGTACAGATAAGAGTTTAGGTAATAAAATGTATTGGGTCAGCTAGTTAACATAGTTAAAATAACGGAAATCTATATACGAAGAGTAGAATCAAGTTCACATGTTTTAAGTTTATTTATCCCTCTCCTCTCCTCTTCTTCCCTCTTTCCCCTTCCCTTCTCTACCCTCTTTTAATCTTAAAGATTCTCTGTTAAGACTAAAGCTGAAAGAGGAGTCTCCAACTGGAGCCTATTAGCTTTGCTACCATTTCTAAAGAAAGAACACACCAGCAGAAGGGATGTAGTAGGCAGAAAACTTTTAAATGTGCAATTATAAAAGGGGGAAGTTGAAAGCTTTCTTTATTAAGGTCCCCAGAAGATGATTCTCTGATAGCTGGCTTAATGATCTAGTCTGTTCCTATGGAGGATAAGAATGATTCAAACTGGCATGGCTTGACTCACTAACAATTAAGAGCATACTAATAATAGATCTCCTTAATAGTTCCTGGTCTCCAAATAATTTTGATATTAAAATTTGGCCTCTCCTAGATATTTTCTCTGAGAGAGAGGAATTACTGATCACCCTGTTTGCACTACCATTTGAAATTTTCCCACTTCAGATATTTGTTGAGGACCTACTTAATCTGTCCCCGTGTTTCAGATGAGAGAGTAAATTTCAGTTTTGCATTTTAACTATGGATTCTGTGTGAAGAATGGAATAATTGGGTAGGATAGCAAAGTAGCAGTACCGTAGATTACAAAAAAAAAAGAGAGAATGAGAAGGGGGTGTAGGGTCTTTAAGAAGAGAATTAGGAGGGCTTAGTCACGACGGAAATATAAGTGAATAAAGGTTTCAAGAAGAAGCTCATCTTTTGTGAATCTGGTATTAGTCAAACTGGGAGATACCAATAATGCTTGAATATACTGGTAGAAATGATCAAATTTCTGAACCTTCCAAGCTGAGGACCACCCTTGGATGAAAGTGACCTCGCCAACATAGTTCTGTCCTTTTAGAACCTATCTAAGTTCACACTTACTGAGTGGAAACCACTGCCTTTCAAACCTCAATAACTATAAATGTAGAAATACAAGGCAATAGCAACTTTTCTAGACGTCTTATACAATGATGAACACAAAAAAGAAATTACCTTTAATGAAGTGAAATTGCTTATAATTTTCAACCTTATCTCCCTCTTTCTCAACTCCATCTGCTTCTCTGGAGAAGTAACAAACTTAACTAGTTTGGTTAATCTATTTTGTAAAACCATAATTATTTTTTCTAGTACACACTAAGATTTTTTTAAAGCAGCTGAATAACCAAAGAGAATTTTGAGATCTTATAGAAAGAGTTTATTGTTCACTATATGAAAATATGTCAATAGCCAAAAGGAAAGACTTATTAACCATATAATATAGTTAATTCTCCTAGTACATCTTCATTTTTCACTTAGTGGCAAGATTAACATTTTGAAGGAGAAATGAGAGAAAGTCTATAATAACACAATAATATTTCTGTTTCTCTCTTAATTTGTCATCCTCCAATTTCTGTCTCATGGAAGCCACTCTTGCCACCTCCTTGTGAGTCTGGTGGGCCTTCCCAGGAAGGATGCTGTCTCACCACACTGGGGAGCCAAAGGTCAGTCAGAAAATCTCACTTCTCTAGACACAGTGATTGGTTGAGAGTGGGCGCCTGACCCAGCAAGTCCAATCACAGTTCTTAGAAAGGCCAGTGAGCGTTTCTCTCTCAGAGACCATGAGCTGTATTCACTTTGGTGCTTTGGACCTGTCAGGGCCCAGCTCTCTCTGTGCAGAAAGAACTTAACAGAGAGTAAATGCAACACATTTGAGAGATGAAGAGACCCAGTAAGTCTTAAAGACACTAACTGAAGGTCTGCATTCATCCTTACCCTTGTGCCAAAAAATTCAACCTTTTCAAAATTTAAGTTTGGGTTTCCAGGAAAGCGTGCTTTCTAACGATACACCTTTTGTTGAACTGTGCTATTTATCTCTCAAAGCTATGACACAGATGACCAGAGGGAGTGAAATATATCTGCTCTCAATAGAGCTTCTGCACTTAAAGATCTGAAAGAATGCTTCAACATGAGATTTTAAGAATGGAAAAAAGTTCACCTTTGGCTACTCTAGTTCTATGATAACCGGGTATGGGAGCAATAAAATACCGAGTTTATGTGTGTCTTAAGCCAATTATTTATTCTGCGATGCTTTGTTATCCCTCTCCAATTCCTAAATTCAGTGATCTGTGGTTGAATACCACTGAAGCAGTTATATATTTTAAAATTATTTTGATTAAAAGGTTAAAATCAGAGCCATCAATTTGGAATATTTGGGAATTAACTTTATATTCATAACCCAACCAATATTTCCACTATTTCACCTCATGCATAGACAACAACAGGCAGAATTTGTCTTAGTCTATTCAATAAACAGAAGCGCAAGAATTAAGTGAGGAAAGGGAAGCTCAGAATCAGTCCACCTGTGTCCTAGAACTGTAGGTCTAACATCTGACAGTATTAGGGATTATTACTCAACTCCTCTAACGTAATATGTCAAGATATTGCCACATATATTTCTTAAGAAATTTAATTAATGGGATGTTACCATGAAGGGAAATTCTAAATCTCTGTTATCTGAATATAATTTCAAGTGTATGACAGCTTTCTACAGCTACACTGATAGTTTTAAGATGAAGCTATATTCACTGATGTCGCCACACTCTCTTCCCCAACTTTGCCACCACCATCCTGTCTTTGAACTTCTCTTCTCTGTCCAGCTATTACCTCTTCTTCTCTCATTGCTCTGCATGAGCACTCAGGTCTCCTCCTGAGCTGGCCTTAGGGCCCTTCCCCAGTGCTCTCCTACATGGGAACACAGCTCACACAGAATGCCCAGTCCTTTGTTTCTCCTCCTAGACAGGGAGTGACGGGAGGCAAAGGTTGCATCAGGCTAAGCTCTGGATCTTAGAAGAACAGCATGCACATAGGTGACACTCAATAAATGATGTGTCTGAATTAATGGATAAATTGGAATGCGTTGGTGGCTTAGCAGTCAAGTCCATGGCCAGTGCAGTCCACATACATTCCAAGAACCAATGCTGGCGATCTGGGGTAGGGGTGAGGGTGACAACCAAGATGAACAACTAAATAAACAAACAAAATTCTTCCTCCTCCTCTCTCTTCCTGCCGGCCTGCCTACTTGACTTCATTCTTGCCTGCACTTTTCCTTTAAAAAAGGAAAAAGGAATACATAATGCTGATTGGACATCATGCTATGCAAGGGAAGGAGGTTCTAGAATTAGCATTGAAGATCATGCTTAAAAGAACTTCCATGAAGATAACACTGAGTTCAAGAGCAGCCACATACATTCAAGGAAATCTCAGCATGAAAGTGTTCTTCGAAGGCTGCTTACCAGCAAACTAAGCAGAGAATGCAGACACTTTCCTGCACACAGGTTAGCTGAGTCCTTCCCAGTCCTAGGTGGTCACTAGACATGTAAATACCTTGTAAATACTTTGTCTCCATTATAATCATGTTCTCTGGGGTGGGTACCAGACATCGGCACATTTCAAAACTTCCACAGGTGATTTCAACATTTAGCCAAGAGTTGAGAAACAGTGCATGAACTGGTGGGTAGGAAAAGACCATCGAGCCTACTTTCCTATGACCGTCCTGTTATTTCTGTGGAAGTGAGGGGGATCATGACCTCATACATAACACATATACCGAGCATTCACTCTGTGCTGGCACGTTCACACGTCATCTCAGTGAACTTGCGGTTGCTCTGCTCTGCACGTGCGGAAGCTGAGGTCTTGGGGTGAGGAGGGAGCATAGCACGCACTGGGATCTTCCTCTTTCCAAAGCCAGACCAGGCCCTTCCTACACAGCTGTGCTAAGTCAGTTGGGTGGGATCTAAATTAGCATCGAAGGTCTTACTGAGCTTCTCAGGAACCCTGGGGTTTGTGACTGCTTCACCTTGCAGGTAATGAGTCATTAGTAACGCTTCCCAAGTCAAAGAAGGGCTACAAAAGCAAAGACGGGGGTGGTTTAATGTTTAATGTGGTTTTTCACTTCAGGGACTGATTGTTATAAGCAGCTTTTACAAAAGATGCTGCTTACAAAATGCACCACCACCAAAATAAAACCCTAGCGGTAACTTTTACAGTGCGTTTGATTCGTATGCATGTTTTGTTCATTCACAAAATGTAAGTGGGATGTTTCTCGGTTCCAGATGCTGCATTACAGACTGGGGGATAGGAACATGCTTAAAATGAGGGCAGGTGTGAATAAAATAAGAAGTAAGTTTTCCACTACATATTTTTGAAAATTAAAGCAAGTTTTCATTTAAAAAAGATGCGACATTAGAAAACGTGGTGTTACCAGGAAATAAGAACCCCAAATCCATAAATAATGCCATTGATTTCTTGATCCATTTAGAACTGTTTAAACATGTTAATGAGCTGAAATCTCTCTTAATCTACCTCAGGGCTTTCCATATTTTAAAACTCAGCTGGGGAAAGACAGAACTATGGCCAATGATTTAGAGAACTCTCTTGTTTTATGTGGCCCCCAAGGGTAAAGCCATCTTTCTCACCTTTACGAAAATGATGGAAAGCTCATTTAATGTGTATTTCATAGTCACTATGCACCGAGTTTGCAGGGCGGGGACCATGCCCTCCCTGGGAGCAGGGGAGAGCCGAGAGGATGGCAGCAGAAGCCTGGAGAGGCACACATGCTGAGCTCTTCGTTAAAGAGGGAGAGGAGGAGAGAGGAAGCAGGATCGACTCTCTGTCGAGTAGGACCAGGCCAGCCCAGGCCAGCCCGTGTCCTTCTGGGGAGGTGAAGTCTGTTTTGACTGCCACTTAATCTCGGGGATAGGGAGCCTTTGGTCATGAGAACTGTTTGGCTGATACATTTGTAGTCAGGCTCTTTTGCAGTCAGGCTGTTTTGCAGTCAGGCTCCTTAGCCCAGGAGCACCCACTTCTTGGCTGCTGGCTTCACGGCAATCTCCTGTGGGTCACATCGGTCTGTACCAGGCAGTGGCTGCAGAGGAGTTTTCTTGGTCTTGACTCATGTCATCTGCACAGGAAACCCTTTGAGGTGTCCCCATTTGACATCTAAGGAAACTGAGGCACAGAGTGGTTAAGGAACATAACCAAGAGCTGGGGGTTGAGTGTGGGCGTGGGGCTCCAGAGTCCGCCTTCCTCAGCTCCGCGTTCTGTTACCTCCCATAGGGACATCTGCTGCTTTTCCTCCACAGCCTTGCCTGCTGTGCTGCACACCTGAGACTGAAAGAGCCACTGTGGACACGTGGAACTCGAAGGAAAGCAGTTCCAGGGAAACCACTGGCTCTGGAGAAAACGAGTAATAATCCTGGGGGAGTTCAGAGTTCTTGGGAGCTGGGCTGCTGGTTAGTGACTTGCTGGGCTGTGCACTGTGGGCTAACTCAGCTCTGGACAAAGCATGGAAGGTCATGATAACTAGTGAGAGAAGCCAGACATATACTCTCACTTGATTGACACACTCTGGCTCAGGAGGAAGAGGGACACTGGGAAGAGAAAACTGAGGTCCAAGCTTCTCAGCCTGCTAAATATATGGAGCAAATAGATACATGCACAGAAATGAGGGAAGGACAGGGACTTGGTGAGTTTATGGAGCGGATAGTGTGTTCAGCAGAGGGCTGTCTGGGGCTGAGGTCACCCAGTGGGAGTGAACAGAGTCCTGCAAAGTGAGAGGAAGGTTGTTAGGAAATCTTTAATTACTGAAAGATTTCTCAGCCTCAGGTCAGCTGACATTTGGGTTGGATGCATTTCGCTGTGACCGGGGTTGACCTGTGCATTACAGGATGCTCAGCATCATCTTTGCCTCCACCCACTGCATGGAGTTGGCACCCCTCCCAGTTGTGACAGCCAAAAATGTCCCCAGACTTTGCCTGAAGCCCCAGATGCTACCACCTCGCCCCATGCTGAAAACCTCTGCATTCAGGCACAAATGCTGGAGGTGGAGTTTCAGGAATTCAGACTCTTTATGGTGCTGCCTCTTAGGCTGCACAGAAAGAAGGCTGACACACACAAAAAAGAAGAAAACCTGAAATTTTCTTTTCTTTTCTTTTTATCCCCCCAACTCTGCCTTCTTCCTTTGCATTAAATTTTTTTTTTAACATATCTTTTGGAGAGTATTCTAAAATGAGCCTCCTGGTCTTAAATCTTCTCAGTATTTTTCACCTGCCATGCAGGTCAGGAGCGGCTGTCCACGCTGAAGGGCCTGAAATGATGTCTTTGGTGTGGATGTGCAGGCTTTGATGCAAAATGATTCTTTTGAACAGCACACGGAATCCTCAGCAGTCAGCAGCTCAACTCAGCATGTCAGAGACTTCGAGGCCCCTTTCCCACCCTCCCTTCTGGATTCAACTTCTTCGTCGCTTTGCTTACAAAGTCAGTAGCGAAGGACCGCAGCCTGCCTCCACCCAGACAGCAAAGGCACAGACTCCTGATTGTCCTGATTGTCACCTTAGACAGCATGCCTCTCAAATTGCCTTTGGCAAAATAAGAGGAGAAAAAAAAAACAATTAAAAAATAAAGAAGATATTACTTTCCTGAACAATATAAGAGATTATTGTATATCTGAGAAGCAGAGGGAAAGAGACTTCAATGTCAAGCACACTCTTGGATGAAAATAAAAAACACACTCATGAGCTAAGCATGATTGAAAAGTACTTCAGGTAAAAACAAGGCAAGAAATGATTCTTGTGCAAGAGTTAAAAACTGATCATGTCTATTTGTACTTCCGGATAGCAATGAACTGAGAATGAAGAATGGAGAAGGAAGGGATCACAACAAGTAAAACATACTGAAAATAAAATTCCTCCAACTTCAAGCAGCTTAAGGGATGCGTTCAGGTTAAGGGGCAAAGCCATGCTGCCTGGAAAGGTGCAGGAGGCCAGGTCAGGAGACCAGAAGGAGGGCGCATCTGAGACGGATGCCAGCATTTCAGCTAGAAAATACTTGCTGGCTTTGACAATAGGTCTCCAAGAGGCCCAGCAGCCCAGCAGGCTGTCCCTGATGGACGGGTTTTCAGGAGGGAGGTGGCCGTGTGCCCAGGGATGGCAGGGAGCAGGCGGTGCTCGCAGGGAAGGGCTGCTGCAGAGCCCTCGGGAGGACATCCAGCGGCACAGCCTCCTGACTGATGTAACGCGCACTTCCCGCCTGCTTTTCAGCTGTGCATGCTCTTCGAGAAAGTCTGAGATGCTCAGACACAGAGGAACCTACAGAAAATGATGCTTAGTGAGAGAAGGAGAAAGACAGATGTGATGCGATTCACTCATATTTGGTTTATAGAGAAGCCTAGCAACTGGGAAAAATCACACAGCAACTGGCTTTCAGTCTATGGAGTCCGTCAGTGGTTGACAGAAGGAAAGGGGGAAGAGCAGCTGGACGTGACGCATGGGGTGAAAGGATCCACTGTAGGGTGAAGGAAGACCTGGAGTGATGACGGGGAACCTCACACAGTGCAGATGGGTGCGGGGCTGCAGCACGGCACACCTGAATCTCTGTCCTGCGACCATGCAGTGCTCTGTGTCACTGATGCTGGAAGCACACCATTGCCAGAGCCAGACAAGATTCCCTCTGGGCTGCATGACACTGTTCTCAGTGTGTCCAGCAGAGGGTGCAGGCCGACGCCAGAGCTGGGGAAGTTGGCGGCGTCCCGTCCCCAGGACGCTCACTGGCTCAGTGAGAGGGTTTCAGGAGCACTTGCAGATATCGGCACGGACACACGCCTTTTGATTAGAGCTTTGGCTAGTTGGACAAATTAAACAAACCATATTCGCTGTAGTTTTTGACGGTTTATGGCACACGGATAATAAAAAAGAGAAGATCAACTAGGTGACAGGCTGATTAGTTATTTCTTCTGGGTGTGCTCTATTGATGGGTATACTTTAATAATTTAAAAATGAGTTTTCCATCCCTATTCCTCCTAACATCCCTGTACTAGGAAAGTACAACCATATTGCCTTTGTTTAATCGTGTTCCATGTTTTGGGCAAATGATTAATAAGACAGACTCTGCTTGTGGAATTCAGAGTCTGATTAAAGCATGAAGGCAGGTAAATAGGCTGTTTCAGTGCCGTGTGACAGGTGACGTGAAGGAAGGTCACTCGGGCGGGGTGCTCAGGGAGAACTCAAGGGCACATTCCCATCCTCGGGGAGGCTTTGTGAGAAGGCTGTGTGTGAGGGGATGCAGCTGATAACCGGGCAAAGCAGTGGGGCCTGGCGGGGCAGCTTTACTGGGAAGGTGATTTCAGGCCCAGGGAGCAGTACCTGCAAAAAGTCTGGGGTGACGCACTGCAGGTGAGCTTCGGGGTCACTGTGCTTCCCAGGGAAGGAGCCGGCTGACCTCCAAGGCCGGGAAGACACAAACATGGGAGATGGGAGAGAACCTTACTGCGCTTATGTCAAGAGATGAGTATTCTGAAAACAAGGGGCCCCCTACAAGAAGCACGGATTGAAGTGGGACGTCTGGCTGCCGCGCGGAGGCGGGATTGCAGGGCTGGCCCAGTGTGTCTGGTCAGGAGGAGGCTCTCAGGAGCCGCCCAGACGAAGCGGTGGTCTGCATGCCGGCTCCTGCCCGCACCTGCACTCGGATGTTGAAAACTGGTGCTGAAGGCGATGGTGCTCAGAGGCAGGTCTGGGGGGCGCTGAGGTCATGAAGTAAGTGTTCCCCTCCTGAAAGGTGCTGGGGCCCCGACAGACACCCTGGAGGGAACCCTCATCCAAGCAGGGAGCGAGTTGCAGCTGTGGCCTGAAGTCAAAGGAAATGACGGCTCCAGGAGAGAGACCCGCACAGCTGACGGCGCCCCGGACGGCCATGTGGGACGAGGACTGCAAAGTGCCTGCTCTGTTCTGGAGCAAACGCATCATGGGCTGTTCTGGGCAGAGCACAGGCTGACCGTCTATCTCGTTTTAGATGGGACAGTATCGTTTTTCTTATTTCCTCACTTTCCTGTCACTTTAATTATCAGTTTTGTCCTGTTTTTAATGAAAGAGGCAAGGTCAACTGCAATGAGGGCCAAAGGGGCAGCTGCATTCCCCAGACCTAGTCTGTTGAGGGGGGTCCCAAAGCAGCTGCCCCTTTTGCCCTGTGTTAACAGCTGCCCTTACTGGTGCTGACTAAGGTGGATGGGGTCTACTGCTGTTCCCGCCCCTGTGAGGAAACAGGGGCTGCAGGGAGAGGATGCCCCCCACCCTGCACCTATTTCCTCAAAGGGAGCAGAGCCCCACAGTGTGGTAAGTACTGGGGGCTATCTCTGGCACTGTGGGGCTATCTCTGGCACCATGGGTTTTACTTGGCATTGCTGGCATTGGAGTGGTTAAAGTGGCAAGTGTTTTAGGCAGGACATTTAAAGCAGGACTTAAGGGGGCACCAAATTTGGTTTTCACCTAAGGTGTGAAAATTTCTTACACCAGCCCTGGCCATTTGTATGACATCCCACCAGACCACATGTCATTGCACAGGACTTAACTGCTGGACTGGCTGCTCTGCTCCTGCTGGGATTGACCCACATCCTCCCCTCCCCTGAGTTGCCAGCCTGTTTGGCCATCCCAGTGTCCCATTTCTGACTCAAGGGAATGAGGTCAGTCTAGTGGAGAGGGCTCAGTGGAGCGATGCGACCTAAGTCAGACTGGAGATGTGGGTGAAGGCGAGCGGTGGACCTGCTGCTCAGGTGTGTGCAGTTACGGTGCTAACCTGAGGTCATGCAAAGAGGACGGGGTTGGGGGACAGGGCAGGTGGAATGGAAATGTTCGAGCAGAGGAGAGGTCGTGAAATAGTCTGTGGCCGCCATGTCAAAGTGACACAGAAACCAAAGCAGAGGACAATGCTCACTTCTTCTTCAGCTCAGTTTGGCGCTATTTTCTGAAATGTCATTGTCCTTTCAGAGGAATGCACATGATCACTTCAGTTTGAGAACTCGTATTTGCATCTAGCTTTTCCACATCTGCCTCTGATCCAACAGACCACATGGAGTGGAATCTGTGATCACAAACTGCTCTCTGGAGCCCGCGGGGACCCTACCCTCGATGCAGGAGTCATCAGCGGAACTTTTGGCTTCTTTTCCTTGAGTTCTACCCTTTGCACGTGGGAGATAGATACAAACCCGACCTTTCCTGGCCTCTAAAGAGACCCTCGCACACCTCCAAAAAAACAGGAGTTGTTCTTGAAGACAAGATCAAATCCAACTGCAGGTGAAGAAAAGCCTAAGGAGAAGTTATCAGTTCACTGGCTGCACTAAGGAGACCTTCGGTTGCCTCAAGAAACCTGTTAGAACTGTTTTGGGAACTGGCTGAAGAATGTTTCTGTGTGGTTCACTTTTATTTTAAAATAGACTCTCCTGGGGAGCGAGACTGCATCCAAGGCCCTTGCCCCCTCATCATCCAGTGGGACTGACTGGCATTTGGTCCCAGGTGAAGCACATGATCCACCACTGGGGTGAGTGAGGCGGTGCCCGTGGCCCCCAAAGGGCCCCCAGAAAGCTGGCTGATGTGAACAGGGGGAAGCAGGAACCAAGCAGAGGGGACGGCGAAGGGAGCATGGTCTCTATTTCTAAAGGATGTGGAGGGTGAAATCCCACATCAATTCACCAGCCGTCGCCGCTAAACCACTCACAGCCTGCGTCTGCTCATTTCCTTCTCCCTTGCAGTTGCAGCTGATTTCTAACGACAACCTGCAAGGAGAAGCCTGCTAACGGGACTGGTGCAGGGGAGACAGGCAATCCAGACCCACAACCACACAAAGCTTGTGACCGGCGGCTGGAAGCTCAGTGTGGTGCCGGCAGGCAGCCCCAGATGCTCACTCCACTTCATTACTTCTGCGACGCATCCCTGCAATAGACGAGTCCAAGCAGCGTGCGGACGTGAGCTGGCGCATTGCGGCTGAGAAGCGGTGACACCCTCGGCAGTGTGTCCACTGCAGTCTCACCCAAGGAGGGTTTGTTTCACCAGGTGCTTCCTCCCCTCTCCTGGGGGCTCCTGCCATGACCTCTGGGGGTCACCCCATTAGACTGTTTCTGTCTTGGCTGCATATCAGAAGCCCCAGCGGTTATGGGAAATAGAGGTGGGGAGACCCACCCAAGAACAATTCAGCCAGGATCCCTGGGGCTGGGACGCAGGCATCCCTGGGTCTAAAACGTCCCAGGGGAATTCTAACTTGCAGAGAGATTCAAGGATCACAGACAAGAGTTCTGAGGACTGCGGCATCACTTTGGTCTCATGCGGATGGGCACAGTTTGCACAAATATAGCGATATTCCTTTTTTCTCAAAATTATTTATGCGTATGCTTTCCTAAAATTTACATACATTTCAAAGCAGATAAAATTGAACACTATGGTGCATTTATGGATATTCACTATATTATCATCATGCATATATACTTGTTTTTATTATTTCACATAGCTATCTGCTTTTTAGGATATTGATTTCATGCCTCAGTCTGTGTGCATTTCACACCAGACCCACAAAAAGAGCTCTAGTTTCCTTTACACTCCTTTTTTTTTTCCAGTGAGAAGGGGAGACATTTTTAATAAGTGTTGACAAAATATGAACGTAGCAACCTTTTGCATCAGGAGTCATGTTTTGATTAGAAAGCAGTCACCTGCTGCTGCCAATGGATGCCTAATCTCAAGACTAACCGAGGGACCCTATCACCAGGCCACTACCTAGCACAATTCCGCCACCCTTGCTTATTATAGTTTTGCTAATAACAAAGATAAAAAAAGATGATAAAATCCGATGAGAAAAGATTAGCTAAATAAATACAGCGGGCTGTTATATATCTTAAAAACAATTGAACAACTTCTTCATTTACCTTCATCTATTTTACAACTATACTTTTAGAGAATTTCTCTTGGCCAAGTGTTGTTCGAGGTTCTAGGAATCCAGACGTGAACAAGAAAGAGGCGTCCACATTTTTAAAATGGAAGTTTAAAAACAGCATTGCATACTATAAGACTGCTTTTGTAACACATGCATAAAACACAGAACACAAATTTGAAATGTTAATTGAAATTGCTGTCTCTGTGTCAGAGGATTAAAGATGATTTTTTTAAAATTCATTTTCATTGCTTAAAATTCTGCGCAGGGCTCAAAGGTGAATTAGAGGTTGCAAAAGCTCAATGCCTCTTTGAACCTGGCAACGCAAACATGATGACTGACGTTTAGAGCATATAAGATAACAGCTAAAAAGTACTCCTAGGATTTATTACACTTGACTTTTATCAGTTGACTTTTCTGGGCAAGGGCCTGAGATATCCCGGCTCACAACAGCCGGACGTGAATAAATGCAAGGCCTGTTGACCTGCGCCGAAGCGCTCACCTGTAACATTGAATTCGGCCACAAGGCGGCGATAAAGCTCAAGCAGAGAAGGCAGTGGGGCTTCCCTTCTGAACCTGGAGTCTGGAGTGAAAATCTGTCGCGTGTAAGCTGCTGTCAATATGAACCAACTGGCAGCACCTGCAGGCCATTCTGGGTGAGGGGGGGATCTTCTCTCCCTTGGCTCTTGGAAGAGGGTGCGAGTAGCCTCCAGCAAATAGAAGCAAGGATGCTTGTATCTTCTTTCCCTCCAAGAACAGGGCTGCATTGGAGAATCTGGAGGGGTGTTTAGGACTCCTCACCCAAGACAGGCCTTTCTCCTGAGTGAGTGGCCTCGAGGAGAGAACTTCAGTTGTCCAATAGCTTCAGCAGCAATGGTGGAAGAACAGACAGCATGGAAGCAGATCGTTTCCTTGCCCTTGGCCAGTGAGGGCTGGAGGAGAGGACCCAGCAGGCTGGCGCACAGCTGTGCCGTCCTGCAGCGCCCTCCACAAGGAAGCGCGACGGGCCCCCCCGACAGGTGCGGCGACTACGAAAGGCTCTCGGGCCATCTTGGACGCACCTAGAACTGGCCAGGGTCTAGCGCGCTGGTTCATGACTTACCTGGCTGGCACTTTCAAGCCCTGTGGCAAAGTTCTCGCAGAGAACCTGCAGTGGGAAGGAGAGGAGAACCTCGCTGCAGCAGTTCTCTGCTGTTGATGGACACACACGCTCCGAAACAGTCCTGCTCCTCTTGACTGTTTTTGGATTTCATTTTCTCAGCCTAGATGGCATTTGTGTATGTGATAAGAGGGCATGGTTCTGGAGCCAGGCTGTGTGAGTGGACCTCAGGTGGCCCCTGATGGGTGGCCCTGTTGGAGCGCCACCCGGTGGGACTCAGGAGCTCAGGCCCAGCATGGCCCGGCTCGCAGTAGGGGCTGGAATAATGGGAATTTCCTTCCTTTACAACCTCATTTTCAGCCAAGTGATCGGCTTAATAGCACTGCCTGCACACTCTTTATGCTGTGAAAGACTCTGCTTTTTCTCCTTTCCCACTGCAGAAGACTCTGTCTCCCTTCTTTGCCCTAAGAAACCCCAGCACTAGTCCTCACACCCCCAGCACCCCATTCCTGATCAATCCTTGTATCACCTGTAGGACTTTTTCTGCTGAGAGATGGAAGTTTCTGCCTTTCCCACCCTCCCTTAACCCACACTGTGTGGTCCTTGAGGACAGAGATAATGACATGCCTTAAAGATCCTGGTATCTTTCTTAACAGGTGGGAGGGTGAACCTGGTCACTCATGGTATCCTGTCTGCATGAAAAGAAGACAAATGTGTCTAAAGCTAACTGCCATCGCTTCTGCTCTCCTTTAGTAGTTGCTTTGAGACAGTCCATGAAAAGGAATATTTTAGCAGATCATATTAACTCAATCAAGCGCGAATAGGCTTTGAGTCGACAAAAGCAAATTGGTGGTTGAGGCCAAGAGGAGGAGGGAGGCCGTGCAAGCCGGGTGGTTCAAGGGGATCAGCTGTGCAGCGAAGGGAGAAACGGAGAACGGAGGATGGTGGCGGGTTTGCCACACACAGATGTGGACTTAGGGCCACGCACACCTCAAACACGCGAGAGGTTGGGATGCAATGTTCCCTCCACAAAATGGGTTTACACGAAAGACAATGAAATAGAAACAAAAGTTATTCGCACATAGCCTTTCATTATGTCACTTTGACATCCTCTACTTGAAGATTTTGCAGCTTATTCCACCAACGGCCTGCGAACGATAACCCGCCCGTGTGTGCGTGGCTCCCCTCTGGCAGACCTGAGGCAGCTCTCTCCTGATCCATGCAGGTCTGGAGAGCCTCTCTCCAGGCCGAAGAGGCTATGCGTGTGCAGTCTGCTACCCGCACCAGGTAAAGCTCATGTTAAATACAACAAGTCATGAGTGGACACTGTCCTCGGCTTTCAGTGCTCACGAAGGGGGCCATTTGCCCTGATGGGATTCTCTGCAGAGGACTGATCTCAACAAGAAAGTTCAAGTGGAGTGTGACGCTGCAGCCGCCCTTCCCCTTCCAGAAACACCAGGAGCGCGGTTTCTCAGGGCTCTCCTCGGGGAGGCTGAAGGCGGGGAGCCCTGCTTACTCAGGTGCTCACCAGGGGCTTCACACAGCCTCGTTTATTGAAGGTATTACGGACCACACCTCCTTTATCCACTCATCTGTGGAGGGGCCCGGGGGTCGTGAGCACGGAATACTACTCAGCTATCAAAAAGATGAAATCCTATCCTCCAGTCATGGATGGACTGAGAAGGAATTATGCCTATTCAGATGAGTCAGGAGAGAGACAGACACCACCCAGATGTGGCAGGTGGAGAAAACACAAACAAATTAATCAAATAAAAAAATAGACTTTCAGTCAATAAAATCCAATTCACAGTTACAACAAGGGCAGGGGAAGGGGAATGGAAAAGTGGGTAAAATACATTAATGATATGGTGAAGGAAGAACTGGTGGGTGGTGGTTAATTGCCTGTATTATATATAGGTGCTGATTTATGACAATGCACACCTTAAATCTATATAATGTTATGGTGCAATCAATGTTCCTTCAATAAAATTAATTACACATTAAGAATTAATTTAAAGTCCTCTAATAGTTCATAGGGAAAATGTGCCTCTCGCCTGTGAACTTTATGTTCTGGCTGGGAGTGACTGGTGGGATAATAATGCTCTGCGTGGATGAACTTGCCCAATCTTTTGAACAACCTTACAAAGTAAGGTCCTCGTATTATGCCCATTTTACAACGAGGAATCTTGGTGAACTTAAATGATTTGCCAAGGATTATATAAGCTTTGATGGAATTTCAAACCCAGCTGTCTTTATTTCAGACTGACCTGCTGTTATTTAAGTCAGACAGTAAAACCACATCCTTTTTGGTTCATTGTGTAGAAACGAATCATGGGTAAGGTGTACGGTTATGCAGCACAGACTGAAAAATGCTGTCAACAGGAGGCACAGACGCTCTGATGGAAGCACCAGGCACTGTGGAGCTTCGCAGGAGCAGTGGATTCGGGAAGCTTTTTGGAGGCAGTATCAGTTAGGTCATGAAAAGTAGGTGCTATTCAGAAAAGTTAATAAGTTTCATTCATCAGAAGGCTCTGGTGTAGAAGAGTTCTCAGTTTTCAGTTTTTTTCAGTCATGATAAAATGCATACATTTCTCAAATTATGTAATGAAAGTGTTCTTATAAAGCATTTGGGGGTCCTTGTCAACTTGGCATCTAACTCTCATTTGAGCAAGGCTCTGGGGAGAGGGAGGTCAACAAGAGAAGGGTAAGGATATGGACCAAGTGACAGGGAGCATCGTGACGACCCCCTGTGACCCAGTGGTGTGGCAGGAAAAATAGGAAGAGCACTGCCCTGCTTTTCATACGATCACACACTCGCTACATGATGATGATGTTGAAAATGCTGTTTTTTTTTTCCTGATGGAAGCTGACAGCACTTTGGAAATTGCTCCTTATACAAACATGATGGATGAAGACTTTTATTAGAATAATGTGGGGCAAGATAGTTGTTTTTGCAATTTTGTTTAAGAAGAAAGTAAAATGATGATGGTAGTAAGCGAATGATTAAAAACATGTTTTTGTTTCCAGGTTTAAGACAGAAATTCACTTTATTATTCTAGAAGTAGTTATTGGGTATGCTCTGGTGGGTAGCAGTCAGGTTTCCATCTCCAGCCAGACAGAGTCCACATACATCTCAAGGACCTGGGTTTGCAACCTGGAATGGGGGGCCACCAAGATGAACTAAATAATAAATAAATAAAAATGCTTCCTCGTCTCTCTTCTCACCTGCCTGCCTACTCGCCTTCATTCCTGCCTGCACCTTTCCTTAAAAAAAAAGAAAAGGAAGTAGTTTTTAAGCATGTAGTTTGTGCCAGGCATTCTTGTCGGCGACTGGGAAATAGGAGCTAATAGAATAGATAAAGCATCAATGCATGGTCAAAGAGGTCTTGAACTGCAGAGAAACTGGCAGGACAGAGCTTCATGGGGGTGAGCATTTTCTGGGGAGATTGACTCCAATCAACTGGTTGCGGATAGTTTAAAAAAAAAGTTGAATCGTGGAAGATTTTTGCTATAATTGAAGTTAAAATCTTTCAGTCATTTCATTTGTCACATGAATGAATCTGTACAAAGAAAACCTTCAAATGCATCGAAATGACAATGGACCCCTGAAACACTGGCTAAAGGAATATTGTTCAGCTCATCAGTGGCTCTTTCTTGATGTCACCTGCTTCTAAATGTCACAGAAATTTGAGAGAAGTCTGGCAAAATTATTCCAGCTCCTTTCTGAGCCTCTAAAGTTCAAGACTGAAGAGTGTGAGGATCCCTCCGTCAAAGCGGCATATTCTCAGGTGTCAGGTTGTGTTGATATTTTCAATTCTCCCAGAACTCATTGACTACTATTGATCACTATATGTCTTTCAGAAAGATAGAGATAGAGGAATAGCCTCATTCAGCTAGAAGAAAACAGGCTTTTGGAGGACTTGGAGTCCAGTAAATATTTACTTTCCTCCCCAACCCTTGGTGTATGGAAGAGTATACCCCAGCTGAGGGACTTTGACCTGGTTGTTGTAACCAGAACAACGAAAGATGAGTACGACATACACCTCATGGAGGTAGAAGCTTGGAGACGCATTGCTTGTTTCTTCCAGTTCTTTCCTTTTTTCCCTGTCCCAAGATCAGCACAACCCAGGTACCGCTGATATGGGCCCGGAAATCAGAAGACACACGGAACGGAGCGCAAATGATGGCGGAGCCCACAGGTAACCAGAGTCAGAAAGAAAAGCTGCAGGACACTGGTATTTGGGCTGTTTGGTATGTAGCAAAACTGAGTGGTACAAAGTCGTTCTGTAATTTCTAGTAGCTAAAGGGCTCATTTCTTAGAATGTAAATCTAATTAAGAGACATTTTGCCAAATATATGTTCCTCAATTCATGAACTTTAAAAAGAGTTAGATGACTAAGTTAAATAAGACGCCTTTCTGATGACTTCTGGTTTTTAAAAATGTGTGATTAATTATAAAATTGCTAACAGATATAGTTTATCAAACTTTGAATTTCTATTCAAAACTTTTCTATTAAATTGTATACTTTCGAGATTATGAATGCATTATGCTCATCTTTATGTACTCAGCACCTAGAATAATGCCTGGTACAAAATGAACTTCATAACTGTTGAAAGTGTGTGACAAAGAGATACAAGAATAAGTCAAACAACAGAGTTCTAATGTGATGTTCTTAGTCTTAGAGAATTGCTACTTTGTGCTGAAAAGGTGGCATCCCTTGAATGGATAGTATTGAATGACAAGGGTTGGGGATAGAGTGGAAAAAAGAGATCAAAAGTGCTTAGTTTTGCTGGTGTTGAGTTAGCAAGGGCAAATTTTGGGGAGCAAAGAACAGAAGCCTGTGAGCTGCGTTCCACAGTTATACATAAGGATTCCACAGGAAGCTGCAAAGTGGGAAGTTTTTTGTAACATTAAGCCTCCCCTCTTCTGTCTCTGGCCCTGGGCTTCCTAGCGTGAAGGCCCTTTCCTTCTGTCTGCTGGTATCTGTTCAGAGGCGCAGAGAATTCCGAGAGGGACAGGAGGAGATGTGCTGAGGAAGTCAGGTGAGGTCTCAGTCTCCCAAACTTGGGTGTAAGTGACTAACCTCAAGGAAAAGGAGCTCCCTGTCCTAACCACCTGAGTGAGACAGCGCGTGGCTGACTGGCAGTCTCCACCTCACTAACCAAAGGAGGAGGACAAGAGTCAATGAGAGGGACAAGCCGCCATCTTCTTGGGACTGCGGGTTGGCTGGAACTAACTGTGGACATCTGTTGGGTTCTCATGCTTGGAACTAAACTGACCTCATGGTCTACATCCTCTTATCCCACTCCGCTGTTGCCTGAAGGGGCAGTGAAAGCATTATTTGGATCTGCCCTCCTTACATTTCCATCTGCCCCTGAGTCTTGACCGTCCTTGCAGGGAGGCATGTCACACACCACACCCAAATACGGCCGTTCTCTGGCTTCTCTGCTGCCCCCGTGTCTGCCCCTGTCATACGAGCTGATCATCCTCTCAGTGGTTCTCTGGCTGTGCTGTCTGGAGTCTGTCCTTGGGACTGAGGTCCCACACTGTCTATGCCACTTGGTCCTGTGGGTCACCTATTCATAAAACTACGTAGTTAGTGCATTTGGGAAACTGGGCTAGTCATCTTGTCTACCTCCCCTTCGCCTTCCCCACAGCATAGTGACACAGGAGCAGCAGACCAGCGTTAAGAGCCAGGGCTCTGCTGCCCCTTTGGTTGTGTGAACTGGTTTCATGAACTCATTTCTTTCCAGTTACTCATCCATGAAATGGGCACAATAGCATTCCTCCTCTAAGGAGTTGTTTGGGGTGTAACACACAAAAAAAAGCAAACTTATGTAAACTGGTGAGTGCAAATAAGCATTCGGCAAAAATGTCATAAGAATCGAATTCAGTATCGAGACACTAGCATTTAATATGAGACTGACACTGAGTGTGACTTTTTAATTTACATTTTTGTTCATTTTCAGGAATGTGTAAGTCTGTGATATTTGAATTTGTTTTTAAAGATGCTCTTTCAGCCATAAGGCAACAATGCCAGTGTGAAAATTTATGTGCTTGTGATTTGCTTTCTTACATGGAGCCACTATTGTAAGGGCCAGGTAGAATTTAAAAAATATATTTTCTATCTTATTAGCCTTCCTTGGGCAGGATTTTAACTGCTCAGTTGTGTTGATGGGTCTTCTCCCTGTTTCCTGTCATCGGATGGACCCTCTTTTGTGTCCCATGTTGTGTGGATGCAGACGAAAGAGTAGATACAAAGCCACATAAGGGGCTATGTCATGGTGAGGAAAGTGCCAACAAAAATCCTTTTAGTGAAATGATTCATAAAACAAACGGTGGAAGGGGAGTGGCAAAGAGAGAGGGAAAGAAAACACTTTTTTTTTTTTTTTTTGCCATTTCTAAAGCCAGGCTACAACTCAAAACTTCAAAGTGAAATAAACAGACAAAGCCTCAGACATCCCCCTACCGCAGCTTACTAGAAAACCAATTTTCCAGATAATAGGAAATCTCTGATCAAAGGCAGTGGGCATTTCCATTTAAATGGGCCAAATGATCATTGCCCACGTGAACCACTCAAGTGAATGCCCTCCTCAGCATTCTGTCTGACATCTTTGGGCGAACACTCACTCTTTCAGGCAACCTGCCACCCACCGCCGGCTGCCCCCACTTTCTCGGCAGTCCCAGCTGAATGTGGGAAGGCCACGCTGGACCCAGATGACAGCAGCTCTCTGGGCTGATGCAAGGGGACTGCAGGGAACCCCCTACACCCCAAGGGGTCTGCAGGGACTCCACCGGGTCTTGAGACACAGGTCAGCATGAACAGTGAACAGTGACTTACGTTGGCTCTGTCTCCAGGCAAGTTGAAGGTGGAGGACATAAGGATTACCAGGCATAGAGGGACTGTCCACAAAGAAGAGGCTCCTATTCCTCACCCAGTACCTTACTGCCCTGTGGAGACTGTGTAATTGTCAAGACAAGCCCAGTGACTCCTGCGGAAACTGCTAATCCATTTATTTATGGAGTTTTTCTTTTATAGAAATGAGTTACTAGAGAGCAGGGGTGTGTGTGCATGTGTGCACATGCAAATTCTTGGAGGTATTGGACATTCAGTGGGTTCAATGAATGAAGAATAAATGCTAAATTGGTGCCATGGTGAGGCATGAGAAATTCTAAGAATTCAACTACTTAATTCCATATTTTTCTAGAATGAATCATGATGCCCATTTCTGGATATTTATGATGCCTTTAATGAAGGTTTGTGCTACCTTACCGATGTGCAAAGAGAAACAGCTGTGGAAATAAAATCCATAAAGATCTATGGAACAGAGCACTGTGTCCAATATTGGAAATAGAGATGCCTGAAACAGGTTCCTGCCCTTAAATGCTTATCATTTTGCTCTAAGCATGTGTGCATACAGGTGTGTGTGTACAGGTGTGTGCGTACAGGTGTGTGAGTACAGGTGTGTGTGTACAGGTGTGTGTGTACAGGTGTGTGCATACAGGTGTATGTGTATGTGCGCTCAGAGGAAGACATGTAGATACACTGTAATCTTAAAAGACAGCAGCAGATATGGTCCAAGCCTCAGTGCACGTGAACACAGTGGTGATGTCCCCACCTGAAGCTTGACTGTTTCCTCAAAACAGTTAAACCAAAGACAGAGTGCAGCTCAGGTGTGCTTACTTTCAGCCAGCACCAGAGCTTCATACCTGGGGGGCTGCAGAGGACAAGAGAATTCACAACCACGGATTGGAAGGTGATGGAGGCTGCACGGGGCTCTTTACTGGGCAGTGACTGTCCCGGGAGGGCAAGGGGCTTTCAGATGCTGCAGAACCACGGGAGCCAGAGACACAGTGTGGAGGTGGGAGGAGAAGGTCAAGGGCACGTTAAATCCCTACCCCCGAGCCTCATCACGGTTCTGGTCCCGACAAAATCAGAGCTGGAAGCAGGCGTGATCTCCTGCTCCTAGAGCCCGCTACTCTTTCCCCAGAAATCCTCAGGTGTCAGAGACCCACAATCCTCTTTTCCCGTCCTCTCCCCTTGCAAAAGGCGACCACCTAGTCCCCAGGTGCAGAAGGGCTGGAGCGGCGTTTTCAGCAGCAGTTGAGCTCTCACTCTTTGGCCACACAACAAACTTCTTTGTCCATTCCTACCTGGGGCCCGTGGTCTTTCATGAGCCCCACTGGGAAGGAGCGCCTGAGAGACACTGGGAGCAGTATGTGGGGAAAAGACAAAGAGGACAGGAAGCAGGGAGAAAGAACGGCGGGTGAATGTCATCAAGTCGTCATGACCTGTCAGCCCAGGAGACCCCTGGAGCAGCCAGTCTCAGTGCTGAGCCCAGGAGGCCATCAGGCCAGTGGAACCAGACCGTCTCCAGAGAGTATGACACTCTGAGATCTTGATTTACTTGGGGGTGGGAATTGGGCATTTATTTTTCCTCTGTTATGTACTTCTTTAAGAGAGGTGATAACTTTTTTATAAAGAAGACTTGACACCCTGGCTTTGCTCTGAGCATGCTGTGGACCCGGCAGGGGCTAGACTGGGGTCCTTCGGACAAGCTCCTCTTTGTGTCTCAGCTTCATCATGCCGGCAACCTGTGAGGACGCTGCTGCTGGCGGCACCTGGCTCTGCCCCCCAGCAGCAGCATCCGGCTGAAGTCACGATGCCTCCTGCAAACAGGTGCTTGCAGAGGTCTGTGCCCGCGGTCAACGGAGCGAGTAAGTCACCCCTCTCTGGGCAAGCAAAGCTGTCTTGCTGCATCTGGGATGATGAAGCCCTTTCAAGCATTGCCGCAATCACTCGCATTCATTTATAAACTATTTCTAAGTGCCTCCCAGCATGTTGTTCTTCTACGGAACCCAACCAAAAACCTCACACGGAGGTTAGGAAGCCAGGAACCATCCTGTTCTCCCGCTTTGAGAGGGTAGTGACGACCCCAGGAGGCACGGGGCTCATTTCTACCAGGGAGCTGGCACCGTGGCGCCGAGTCCTAATGCCTGCCTTCCCCTTGTAGCTTTGGGTCTTTCCATGTTTCTCTGATTATTTTTCCTTCGCTTTGGATGCTCTATGCTGCACCTAAATTGATTTCAAGCTGATGAAAACATTTCTTTCCAAATGTCAAAGGCATTAGCTAGTATTTATTTTTATGTCTTTTTTATTTCTCTTCATAGGTGTGAGGTTATGATGATATGGTAATGAGGCCGATTCCCACAAGTCATAAAAGAACCGTTCTATGGATTCTGGAAGCCAGAGTCATGGATCTCCCCTCCTGCCTCTCCTTGGGGGCAGACGCCCTTTCCTTGCTATCAGTGTCCCTTCTGAGGCATCCCCAGTCTCTCCTTTTTCATGCCTAATTCTCTGCAGACCAGGAACTGCTTTGTCTTGTACTCCTTTTCTCCCCTTATCCTATTTTTCTTTCTTTCTTTTTAAAGGAAAGGTGCAGGCAAGAATGAAGATGAGTAGGAAGAGAGAAGAGAAGCAGTTTATTCAATTAGCTGTTCTTCTTGGTTGTTCCTGCCACCCCACGAGATGCACCCGTGTCCTGGGGATGCACGTGCCTGCTAGGCCACCATGTACACACATCACGACATTTTTTTCTTTTATTTCGTTGCTCGCACTGGTTGCTTCCCCGCAGAGCCAGAACTCAAACACAGAGGCAGGTGTCGTGCTGCTTTGCAGGGGACCTCCTGACGGCTGCTCCACCAGGTCGCGCCCCCAACACCATGTGTTCAGAAGCGCTCTCATTTCCCCTCCCCTGCACCCGTCACCACGTCACTACAAGCTTGTCTGCAGCGCGAATTAACTTCCTCTGGCAGTGGCTCTGTCTCCCCTGTTTTCTCTTGCTCTTCTGTTAGTGCCAGTGAGGTTGCAAGTTAAGGGTCAGCTAGCCCATGGAGTGGCTTTCTTTCCTAATAGTCAGTGTGTCAGTATGAGTCACCAGTGGCCATTCTGTTCTTTCCTTCTCCACCCATCAACGCTGCTCCCTGTTGAGGCTTCCTCTCTGCGTGGTTCATCCAGCACCCCACAGTCAGACGGTCACGGCTCCTCAATCGCAGGTCACCCTGCTCCGGGTGCTCTGCTGGGCGCTTTGCTCACTGACTGGTGCTACCTGAAGGAAAGGGCAGTAGCTGCAGTCTAGAGATGGAGAAATGCAGGCTCGGGCTTTGTAGCCTGTCACCGCCAGGTCGTGGTTTTCACGTGGAAAACCACACGTCCTAGCCTAATAAACAAGAGGCCCCAGTTTCCCTTTGAAGCACAGCGCACCCATTCCCCACAATGTGAAATCTCTGATGCTGCTAATCAGTCAGTCTGCTCGGGTCTCATCCACCACGTTTTCTCCCGCTAATCTCTGTGTCTAGCATGCCATTCCCCTTCTTGGTACTTGTTCACATCTGCACTCACCTTTGCTCCTCTCCTTGGTGGCATGTTTTCCTTTCTGCCTAGCACTGTAGTTTGTGAATAATGTGGCCTCCATGACAATCCTTTCAGCATCAATTCATTCGAAAAAATAACGTGCACAGCAGTCTTCTGCTGACTACGAGAATAGAGGGACGCGCCCCTAGGAGAGCAGCAGAATTGCCACAGTGGAAGAGATGCACTACTGGCGTGCGGGCTCTGGACCCACACTGCCTGACTTCAAATCCTGACACTCCGCCTCTGCATCGCTTAGTCTACCGCCGGGAAGATAGGGGTGAAAACAGAGATTCAGAGAGTTCTTGAGAAGACAAAAGAAAAATAAGTGTAAAACATGAGTGTTCAGTAAATGTTAGCTCTTGATATGATTTGCTGTTGCTGATCTAACCCTGTGTGATGGAAGCATAACGTTCCTGCAGGAAAAGTGACAGATTAGGTTTGAAAGAAAATAGGAGCAAGACAAGGATGAGAGCACAAGCCTTGCAGCTTCTGGGGGATTTCAGATGATTCTGCGCACCTGGGAAAAGTGGAAGGAGGTTGTAGAAAAAGAGCCAAAGATGATCTCAGGGCATATGACCACCTGATTCTCAAGGCCTCTCTGCAGAAAGTTGCATTTGAATTATTTGAGTGGCCTTGGACAAGAGCGTTGTTTTTTTTTTTCTTGACAGTCTTTCTCCATTTCCAGGTTCAACTAGGCAATGCTGAGGCTCTTTCGTCAGGAGCTTAAGCCTCTCTCAGTCTCTCCATCCCCTTCTGCCCTGCCGTGTCTGCCTTCTTCAGTCTTGTAGTTCACATTTCTTGTACAGATGATTGCCACAGCCTCCTAAAATCCCTGTGTTCTTGAGCAAATTTAACCTGCTTGAAAAACATGACTGTGAGCAAGAACAGTACTAAAATATTGGAACTGAGCTGCTGAGCTGCATCTGCAGACTTAAGAACCCCCTATTACTACATACTACACACATCATCTCATGCTGTTGATACAAGAGGAGGCAGAGGTGAAACTTTAAGTGGGTGAAGGATTGATCGCATGGAGCCATCAATTGCATGGGAGGCCATTGTTTTCAATGCATTCGAATGTGTCTCATCTCATCCCTCTTTCTCCACCTCTTCCCGTTTTAGACAGCAGGTCTCAACTGTAATACCTAACACTGGCAGGACCCAGGGAAGTGAAAAGGGAGCTGAGACAACTTAATGACACTGAGTAGCATGCAGCTCCTCTCAAGATTTCAGAAATTATTCAATTCTCAGAGGCCTGCTCTGCAGTCCCCAGGGCATCACATCACCAGCCTGCACTCGAGCTATGCTCACACATGTCTCACAACACAGCCCTTGTTTATACACAGCTTTGTGCTTCCTTCAGAGTATTCCATGTGGAAGTTGTCTAGGCTTTCCTGCAAGTTAGGTTCCCTGAGAACAGGGACCAGGGACTTCAAGCATCTCCTCTTGTTCTGGCCTTTTTGCCCTTTAGTTTCATAATCTTGGAAACCCCTAATTTCTACCTCATTTTCTCCTTATCTGAAATATTAAGGTGGAATTATATCTACTGGCCTTTGGTGAGCAGCTGAGGTCTTTCAAATGTTAGTCCATCAAAATTTCATCCATCCATGCACATGAAAGTAAATCCATAGCAGCGTATTATTTTCACAACACACAGATATTTTAAATAATCTGATTTTATGATATCTGATCAGTACATTTTGATTTATAGAGAAGTTTCTTATACATGGAAAAATGCTTGGTGAGATCCTTTACCAATTAATGTCTATTCATTCCTTTATTTACAAATATTCACTGCAGCCCGTCTCCTTAAGCACGGTCCTAAGTGCTTGGAAGCAGAAGTGAAAAAGTAGCCTTTTGTCCTCAAGGAGAAAAGGACACTGAAGAAACAACAATAGAATAACCTGATAGAAGCAAGAAACTCAGAGAGGAGAATTCCTTGAATTTTACACATGTCCACCACTGGAGCCTCACTGTCATAAAGTGGGTCCTCTGTCCCCATCTGAGGGAGAGAACTAGATATGCTGGATAGTGAGTAAGCCTGGGTGGGAGAAAACTGTCCCGTTCAACCTAATTCTTGACACTCAATCAAAATTGCTCTGGTGATGAGGAGAGGGAGTGCAGCGGGAGAGTGATGGAGGAAAGCTCGAGGGGAGAGAAGAAAAGCTTCACAGTGGTCACGTAAGGGCCATCCCGTGATAAGAAGTCGTTTTCCAGGTAAACAAGCAAGAGCTCATTCTAGAAGAAATGAGAACAAATGCCGAGCCTCATGTGAGCAGATAGAAAAGCAGCATCAAGAGAGCACACTGCTCCGAAACACTGGTTCATCATAAACAGAGGAATCTGTGACATTCAATTAACATGCAGTCTAGTAGTAGACAAACAGAGCTGAGAGAGACACGGATAATGGACTGAAGCCATTTTCCACTGAGGAATGGGAGACGAGTCATCAGTCTGATAAGCAGCAGGTCCCTCCGAGCACCAGAGTTCTGCCAGCATCAGTGCTTGCGAAATCCCCCAAATGTCTCATCTTCCCCACGTCCCTCCCACCCGCTCCACCTGCCCCCCATGCGTCTCCATCACCTTCCTTCCCCCACACTGCTCCCTGCACCTGTACCCGCTCTGTCCGGGAAGTGGTTCTGAGACAGAGCAGGGCTCCCAGTCCTCGACTGGCATTTCCTGCTGATAAACCTTTCTCTGCTTCAAACACTGGCACCCCCTCCAGACCTTGCTGTGTGGTGGACATAGTGATTCTGTCTTTGTTCACACGCACAAGTGTGAGCCCCAGGGCACCCCCGGGAATACCCATGTGCTGCCTGGTGATGAGGGGTATGGAGCGAGGCCGGGAAGTAATAAAGGCCCAGTCTCTGATGCACATTCCGGCTCTCCTGTGCCTGGACGGCCTGGGCGGAGTGGGCCTCCTCTGGTCTCACTGGCTGGCAGCCGGTGTTGGAGTACACGCAGCTTTCACCAGCGTTTCCTTCCAGGCAACACTTTGTCTTGAAAACGACTCTACCTTCTCTCCACATTGACACCCAAGATTTTGATGCTCCTGTGCTGAACTTTAGAAGGAAACAGCCTCACCTGCCCCAAACACACGCCTCCGCTCGCACCTGGGACTCCACAGCGAGCTCTGTCGAGGGCACCGCTGGCTTGGGGCACTTTTTTCTTCATGTAAATTTAGGGGTCGATGTATTTGAGTCTGTGTAGAATCTTTTTTAGGCATATTGTGCAGATTCAGTATCTATATGCTTAGCCTTCCCTTTGAAAATGAGGGTGTGTTTTCATTCCTAAAGTCAGGGATAGGCTGAAGAGTCGAGGATGGCTTTCTTAGCAAAGCAGAATTCTAACTCTGAAGTATGACCTGGGTAAGGCTTCTACCTGTTTCTTGCCTCAGTTTTACCTTCTGTCAAGTGGGGATAATAAAGATGGTAATGAGCATCGTTGCTACTGCAAACAACACAGCATTGTTTCTGGCGAAGTTCACAGAGCTGATGGGCTCTTGTGCTTAGAACAGTGCCAGGCACATTGTAAGCAGCATTTGAAGACTTGTCTCTGAAGGGGGCCCGGCTGGAAGTGGGTGAAGTCCAGCCTGTGTTCTCCCCTGCACCCTGTGACTTGCAGGGGAGCATGTTCTCCCCGGGGTGGGGGGCGCTAGCTGCAGCTCCGCTTGTGTTGTGTTTGTTCTGACCCAGGCACTTCTGTTGGTTCCCTTTACTTTGTCGTCACTGAGAAATATTTATGAAACAAATGGAAAAACTTTATGAAATCAATTATGCAGCATCCCCAACCTTCCCGTTCATGCTTTAACATTCCCGGCTTTAGGATAACATGTGGTCAAGAAACACACAGTGGAGCAGCACTTCTTGACTGGTTGAAAATCCTGGTCCTCCTCGTTGGCGCTTGTCCGCAGAAGGTGGGCACTCCAGGAGCATCACAGTGGCGCACTCTGTCACGAAGTCCCATTTGGTTTCTCCAGCCGCTCACGGAGAAGCTTAAAACGTACAGACAAGACCAGCCATGCCTGTCTGGTATTTTCCCCTTGATCTGAACGTCCTAAAGTCGCCACTTCTCCACAGGAGCCCTGAAGACTGCAGCCCCCACAGTGGCCATTTACACGCAGGCAACGGCGTGGGAGGCTGTATTTAAAGGTCAGATTGGACTGAACAGCTTCCATTACTGACCTGTCAAGATCAAGGCAAGAAAATGGATGTATTTTATTCACTGGGGCAGTACAGAAGATTAAAGGAAGCCTTTGTTTGGAGGTCAGAAGGCTGAGGCTGACTCTAGGCTGTGCTGAGCTCTGGATGACCTTAGGCAGATACCCCAAATCTTGCTCTTAGGAAGCAAATGGGTGTCCGTGGTCCTGACGCAGATGCGGGTGGTGAATTTACGGGACACCCACCCATCACTGAGCTAGGAGCTTCAGGGGGACTTTCACTCTTGGCTCTGGCCCAGGCCTCTGAGAGGATCCAGAACCTCCTGGAGTCATGATGAGGAATAAATGTTCTTTCTAATAAATTATAACACACGTTGTATTGGACACATTAAGTGTAAAGTCTGCATGTAAAATGTCTGTGGGAATTCAAGCCTTATGTTTCTGAGTCATTGGGCGTTAACTCAACCAAATGTTACTCTTTTGAGCGTTATTTGCTGTCCAAAGTGCCCTTTAAGCTTGGTTCTTAAGTAGATTTTGCTTTGTTTTGTTTTGCTTTGCTTTCTTTTTTGGAGGTGGGGGTAAATAAAAAGAAAGTTCTGTGCCAGGAATAAATATATTTGAATGCCAGAGGACTTTATATTTTCTTTCAGACTCAACATTTGCCAAATGCGAGTAAGTTCTAACCCTCTATTTTAAAAAAGGAGGGAGGGATGTTTCCAACTTCAGCCCCCAGAGCAGCATGCTGAAATAATTAAAGTGTATCTAAGTAATTCAAGTGAGCGTTCTTTACTGAAACGCTGTATGGATTTGGGAGCTTGGTAGGTGAAAAGCACTATCAGCATTACTGCTTCAGGTGGAGACCACGCTCCACCTGCTCTTTTCGTGTTTTGCCTTCGGTTTGATGCTGCATCTGGAAATGACTTTGGCCACCCAGTTATTGCCAGAGAAGGAGGTGGATGATGTGACTCGAAGAAGATGAGGTGCATGAGAATCAAGTGCATAGTCCGTCCCTGAGGAGCTCTGGACACGCAGGAGAAGAGGAGACACTTGGAGAATGTATGCAGAGCTATTTTGACTATGTTGCAAGTCTCATTTCAGTAAGAAGGAAAGTGTGACACACAAGTTGCTGGTCAGGGTAACCGATGCTTGATGAAAGGACATTTTTCTCATAGAAGATTTATAGTCAGTAAATGCAGCATGAGGATTGTAAAGAATTTTTAACCTCTTAGGAGTAATGAATCTAGGCAACCAGCATTTGTGACTGTTAAGGTGTTTAGATTTAAGATGGATGGAGAACTTCAGAATGGATGGATTAGGCTGACAACATACCTAGTTGATTAATCAATATTAACGAATCAGTTAGCATCAATATTAATCAATATCAACGTCACTAAAAGTAGTGCACCTGGTCATTACAACTACTCACAAAATCTTTTGGCCAAGAATTGAACTTGAACCCAATCACACCATTATATAGGAAACATGGAGAACAGACAAGCATAACAAATGATACCACAGGGATGCAATGCACTAAGTCTAGAATGTGAGGACTTCTCCAGGATAAATGAACCAATTACCTCTGCAATGAATGGCATGATAAATGGGTGAAATATTAATTAGAAGAGATTTAAAAGACTTACACACCAAATGCAATGTGAGAATCTTTTATTTTGGGTCTTGACTAGATCAAACCAACTGTTAAGTTCACTTGTGAGATAATTAGCACATGTGAAACATGCGAAGAGTTTGAGGCCCTGGCAGGGGTGCAGAGAGGGTCGCAGGTATTTACATGCCTGGTGAGTCAGACTTGTACAGACTTGTGCCAAGATCCCGAGGCCAGAGTGCTGGGGAAATCCTTTCTACTGCCCCTCTCCCCTATATCCAGCAGCCTATTCTGTGTTAGGAGGCCTTCTTCTGTCATAGATTGTAACTTTCAGAGTTACCGTCATCTGCCCTGGACTCCTCCTGGGACCGGTCGGATTTGGGCACTTCAGTGTTTCAGCCACATGTTTGCTGCCAGCCTCCTGCGGATCTTCTGACTCCCCCGCAAGCCTGAGTTCATGCTTTATGGGTGACAGCCATGTGCTAAGTCCAGAATGAGCATTTTATTCCCTGGGTCTGAGGAAAACAACTTTTCCTCATATGCTGATTGTAGCTCTTATTTTTTGAGCAAACTGATAAAAGCACCACTTTGATGAAAAACTTTAGAAGCTGATAAAAATTAACTTCCCAACTTTCACCAGTTCAAGGGTTTCTCTCATGAAGAGAGAGAGGGGTGAGGGGGAGGGGGAGAGGGAGAGGGAGGGGAGGGAGACTGTTCCTAAAGGGAAATGAATGCATTCAGATGGGAATATGTAGCTTCTGTGCAGCTCAGAAAAGGAGATGATGTGCTCTCGATCCCGCATGCAAAGGAGAGAGAAGCGCGCATGTGGATGTGTGATGATGTGCAATTTTGAATGCACCTGTTGTGATCCTTTCAAATAAAATTCCCAAGGAATTGGGACGCGACATGTTTTCTTGATTATTGTAATTTTAAACTTTCTGCAGGCTGACATTTTCTAATAAAAACCATTCTACTGAATCATTCTCCAAAGCAGGGACTGATAAGTCCCTCTGCAGAAACATGCAATCAACCATTAATGAATCTTCCCTTTATATGAATTGAATTAAGTTGTTGAACAACAGCCCGAAAAAAAGGGAAGAGGTAAAATAAAGGTGCTCCAAACAAGATGCACATCTCTCTGAAATAAGCATGTCAAAGAATTTCTTTGAATTGACAGAGCAGTGTGTTATTACACCTACATCTGCCACAGTCTCTGGTCTTATTGAAGACGATGTTTTCTTTGGCATGAAGGCATGTTTTCTTTGAGCCAATTAAGGATGTTGTTGATGCATCAGATTTTTTTTTACTGTGTCCCAGTCAGTTAGTTACACTGATCATTCAGCTGCTAATGTGCTCTCCCCCTTTCATTCTCTCCAGTGAAATGTGTGGAGGGCTTGCTACATACGTTTTCCAAGTGCTATAAGAACAAATAAACCATCAGACTAAATAAGGTCATATAAACTAAGAACATATGAGGCCATATCTTAGACAATTTATAACCTCAGCACCTAGGACAATGCCTTACAGAGTAGGGGGGTTCAGGGATTATTTTGTGAAAGGACATGAGTCATAGCACCCGAATTCATTGCCTTTACAATCTTATGTGTGGGCAAGACATGCACAAATTCATGTAACTGTAAAAATAGTATGTGCTAAGTACTCCAAGTGAGGTAAATCAAAAGGGCCATAACAGAAAAGATGCAAAGAAAAATTTTGCTCCAAAGGGATTTCATGCAGGTGCTAGAATTTCAAGAATAGAGGTGCAGGGATGGGCTTGGGGCTGGAGTATCAGGAAAATATGCAAGGAGTGGAGCTGAGGTTGCGTGATTAGGCTGTACTGGCACCATCAAGTAGGCATGTGAGACTATAGGTGGGGGTGGGAGACAGTAGTGGGTCATAGGCAGAGCGGTGGGTGATGGAGTTGGGTGTCTAGTTCGGTAGGTACAGGTCGAGAGAGAAGACTGGATTATTAGATACTCCATAAAACATGGTTACTAGGTGGAGACTGATGACAGAAGAACCTGAATGTTACACTAGATTTGTCCCCATTCTGTATGCCCTAGGGAAGCACTATCAGCTGCAGCCAGGGACTATATCCATGCACTGTGATTATTTCTCTTAGCTCAATTTTTATACTTGGAGCATGGTTATAGGCCTGAGGTGGATGCAGACTAGGAGTTAACTAGGAGTTAACTATTTCTAACACTAGGAATGATCCTCTGGGAAAATGCCTTTTGCTTTGGCAGATAGTAAGAAAGAATTAGATAACTTTCTTCCTTGTCCCCTTCACATATCCTTCTTTCCCACTATTGGCTTATTTCTCTTTCTTCTACGTAGTATTTCTGTCCAGCTGTTGCAGAGAAAATTGATGAGACACTTTTGGGACTTGTCTTAGTAGATAGACTGCAGACCATCTCCCACCCTGTCTTCCTTCAAGCATCCTCTGCCCCACTTCTCTCATGTGTTTGCTCTCTCCAGAAAAAACTTCACTAGAGCTGATCTTGGCAGTGTCGGCTCAAGCAAAGCAAGAAACAGTGGTTGTCTTTCCTGAAGGGATTGTGGGCCTTGGGGCTGTTGGAGGGCTGCCTCACGTGACAGTCAGCACTGTGTTAACTGGGGACGTCATAGGTGTGAACAGGTGGTGATGTTTGAAAGCAAAGAGGCCTCAACATATGGGCTGTCCTCCCCGCCACCTGAATCATGGACTCTCCTGCATTATTCCAGCTGGGTCAAGCAAGAAACAAAAGGAGGAACTCAAATCTGACCTGAAGCGCCATCTTTGTCTATTTTTTTACAATCCAGGTCATTGTGTCTCTAACACTCACTAATGAATAATGCCAGCAAATTTATAAACCCATCTGTACCCCTGTGTTCATAGCAGCCCAACTCACAATGGCCACGACAGAGAATCAGACACATGGCAACCAATGTGGCTGGACAAAGAACACGTGCTCTGCATACTCAGTGGAATACCGCTCCGCTACTAAAAAGACGAAATCTTGCCTATTGCAACTACTTGGATGAAACCTGAACTGATGATGCTAAGTGAGACATGTTAGAAAAAGAAAGAATACTGGTCTAACTCATCTATGGGATATAAAGAAGCAGGACTAACGAACTAACAAAACACAACTAAATCCTCTCTGAAATCAAGACCGCGGCTACGGGGGGCCAGGGAGGGACACTGGGGCCCAGGGATTAGAATGATAGTGGTGATGGGCCCTAGAACTCTGGTGCTGGACGAGGTATGATACACACATGGGTGGAGCTGTGAATTTATTTTCTCATAACATATATAGTAAACAACGAAGCATTGATAAAAAATAATTCATATTTTGTGATGAGCTGCTGTGTGCCAGAAATTGGGAAAGGCCTGTAGCTGTGGATTTGAGTCAGATTGGTAGCATTCAAATTTTCTTTCCTTTACAGGTAACTGTGCAACATTGAATTAAGGAGCCTCTGGGGGCGGTCAGTGGCCCCTCCTCTGTGCACCCTAATCTCACCTGTGAAGTAGAGATAAACTGGAAGCTGGCGTCATTTTTGTCACTATGAGGACAAATGAATGCATGTGAAGCACTTAGAACAGTGCTTTGTGAATAGGAGAGATTCAACTAGCATCTGCTAGATGACTTCCCATTCACCTCTCTAAGAACCTGAGCAGTTGGGCACCCTTATTTCCAGTTTGTAGGGGCCTCACAGGGTCCCTCCCTCTGGCTCCTTGAAGCAAGGAACCGAGGACCCCAGAAGACACATGTGGTGGAGCTGCCATTACAGCCAGAGAGCAGCCAGGGGTCAGGTGACCTGGATTTTGGTCTTGACTTCAAACTGAAGGAACCAAGCAGACACCAGCCACAATGACCAAACTGGTAGGTGTGGCCTGGTGGAGCAGCGGTTTGGCCGGACTTCCAAAGGAGCGCTACCGACTTCTACCCCAGATCCAGAGGAAACAACCAATATGAACTAAACAGGAAAATGAAAAATAGAATGCTGCTGCTTCTTCTCTCTTCCCGCCTGCCTACTTGCCTTCATTCCCACGCACACCCTTCCTTAAAAGAAAGAAATGCCACTAAGCTTGTTGCCAAAAGAAAGCCCTTGCTCAATGTGCTGAAAAACCCCTTTGCTGGAGTGATTTTCCTTTTCTCTCAATTCTTGCAAATTGCACTTCAATAATTAACCAGTGAGTCCAGACAAGTCCCCGGATCTCTTTTGGATTCTCCTCCCATTTCATCTGGAAAAGCTGATGGTTAAACCAGATTATCATCACCTTAACATGTTTTACTCTCCAGACTATTTTTATGTGCATCAAATTCAGCGCCTCTTGGTTTACACCACGCCTGCTCTGCTGAGACAGGCTGTCGGAATAAAGGTCACTCATCACGCCCAGAAGAAAGGACGCGTGTGTCCAGTTTCATCCATCTATCCATCTGTCTGTGTCTATCACCTGTCTATCTCTGTACATTCATCTCTATATTTTTGCATATCCATATATGTGTATATATTTCTTTTTCTTTCTTTTTCTTTCTTTCTTTCTTTCTCTTTCTGTGTGTCCGTACACATGCATATGCACACACGCACCTCTCTCTGCATTTCTCTGTCTCTTTCTATCATGCTTCTCTCTACTATCAATTTCAAGCCACCAGCTAAACTTTTAAGATGACTCGGTAAACAAAACAGACAATTAGAGGGAAGGTCAAGGAGGAAAAACAAAAGCAATTTGCAAAGTGGGTCTCTAGACCAGTAACCCATAGGAATCATGTGTTTCATTTGAAAGCTTTATTTTAGCTCAACAGCCATGACAAACAGAACAGTTTGGCACCCACGGACCACTTGATTCTCTCCGTGCACAGCCCTGCAGAAAACTCCTCCCATCTATTGGCATTTCTTTTCTGCCATGGAAACACCAAGTCTCTTCTCAGCAAGGCAGCTTACATAATGTTTGATTTGCAGAGGGAAGTCAGGTGCCCTGCAGAGGCGCTTCAACCTTTGTGAACACAAATGGTGCATTTTCAGTATGCCTTCCCAGCTACCCGTCTCAGCCTGCAAACACCCAGGGTGTGTGTGGGAGGAAAGAAGGCGGAGTAGGCTGAGCATTTTAGCACTAATTCTCTCTGACATAAAGACCAGCAATGCTGGGCTGGAGGGGGAGAATTCTTGAAACTTTTCCATTCTCTTTTTTGCGAAAGAGTGGCTGTTGAAGGGATTTTGGACTTGGGTGGAACCAGTCTTTCACAGAAGATGTGGGTGGAAGGTTAAGAAGAGAGAAAAAGATTAACATAGACCGTATGTGGAACTTAAAATACATCCGAAATATTTTTCTAACTCCTTTCGTTTACCGGGAAATTCTCAGGTCCTGGAATACATGAGATCTGCTCATGTGATGCACCATTTGTTCCGGATGAGTGGAAGTGAAAAGCTTTCAGTCCACAATCACAAACACCAGCATCGGCTTGAATTACTTCGGCACAGCGAAAGTGTGATATTACTTGCCATAAAGGCTCTATCCCCAAACTGTTGTTTAGACGGAAACTTTCTAGGTCCCGTGCCTGCTCACAGGTGACATAAAACATAATCAAAACACTCAAGCACACTTAGACACGGGTAGAGTGCTGCGGAGCCCCCTCCAGCTGTTCCTAACTAGGGGGTCCTTTCTTAGGGTGACGGGAAAAGAGAAGGGTAAAAATAGGATGGAACAAAGGTCCCAGGTACACTCTGGTGGAGTAGCAGTTGGGTCTGCTGCCTCCCAACCAGTGCAGCCCGTGGACGTCCCAAGCTCTTGGGTTCATGTCCTGGGGCTGTAGGTAACAGCCACCAAGATGAATGACCGAATAAAAATGTTCTAAAATCTGTTAAAAAAAAAAAGAACAAAGGAACCAAAATGTGCTCTCTCATTGAAAAGCATTACTGTGTTATTTACATTTTTCAGGGAATAGAATTCTTTGTATTTGTGTTATTTTTAAAGCAGAAGAAAAGAGAGAGGAAAGAAGACAGGGAGGCAGGCAGGAAGAGAAAGAGGAGGAGTAAGAGGAGTTTGTACTCTTTTGTTCATTCTGGTTCCACCCCAGCCCCACCCAGTGCCCTGGACTGAGCTGCACCCCAGCCGCCTACCTGACAGCTGAGACACGAGACACGAGGCGTCCCGGAGTCACAATGCTTTACAGTGAAGGAAGCCATAAGATCAAACTTTCCAAGTTAAAAATTGATTCACCAAACCCAGCAAGGTCAAGGATATTTGTGGGGACAATGACAAAGAGGTGACAAAGACACCTTCTCTGAAGGTGGGACTGTCCTAGAAAACCAGGACCTTCAAATCCCCATTGTATAGCTCTTCAAAGCACACTCTTTGAATGGGACTGAGAAGCAGAGGAAGAGGAAGCTTCCACATTGCCATTTTATCCCAGTTCTAGGTCACTGAGCAACTCCCATGCTGCTGCTGTCTACGGGAGGACAAAGGTGCTCGCTGCGGAGAGGGCACGGACGAGGCAACCGAAGCTGGAGAGAGCTCGGAGAGGAGAGATTATCTATATACACGTGAATCTTTAAGTAATGGCAGGGTGTTCGCTAGTATTTGTCAAATCAATTCATCTGTCGCAAAGGATATTTTCTGGCTCTTGTGACACCATCATTGTCAAAGGATTTTATGAGTTGAAACAGTGATGCAGCATAAATTAGGGGGCTAGGGACCAGGGAGGTAGGTAAAGGAAATAAAATGCTTGGTGGCGACCACAATGTAGTATTTTCCACAGCTGTAACGCGGCACACCCGAAACTTGCACGATATTATACACCAATGTTGCCGCAATACAAATTTATTTAAAAAAATAAACGATGATCGATGGACAAGATCCTTCTTTATTCTCCCGTACTCTCAGGATCTCTGGTGAGCTGTTGCTATGTTAGGGTGGACAAATGCCCAGGCTTGCCTGGTGGTCAGAAGCTTCCTGGGATGGAGATTTTTCAGACTGAAAGGCTGGGGCAGTTCAGGGGGCAAACGAGGATGCATCCTCTGAAAGCCCATTCTTGCTCCACCCTCTGCTTGTCCTTGAGCAGCATGAACTGGCATTAATGCATCACCCTTCTTGGTACAGACAGACATGCACAGAGAGGATGTTCAGTGATACAAATAACAAAGAATAAACCTGATTACAAAATACAGGACGGTATAAATCAAACTATTTAAATGACCGAAGAAACTCAATGAAAACTAAGTCCTGCATGCTAGATTTCTGGGTTGATCTCATGGTTTTTAAACTAATCTGTTCAAAAGGATAAGTTAACCAAAGGAAATGTTTCTTGCTATTTAAGACTCATTACTTGGGGTGTTACTTCTTTCTCAATTATGTGGAGTTTGGAAGAGCATTGACTATTTGAACCAGCAGCTTTGGGAAAATGCCTCAGACCAAATGAATTGGATACTCTGGGGGTGAAATTTGACAATCAGTGTTTGTAAGACCGCTTCAGGCAATTCTGATTCATGCAGCTACAGTTTGGGAAACACTGAATTAGATATACATACCCTATCTTATTCCCTTGTGATTGATATATAAGGGATTAGTAAAACACTCAAGAAGCCCAATGTTGAGTCTAAACTTTTATATTACTACTCTATATCAAGGACAGACAATTAAGGATCTTGGATCACACTGCCAATAGGCAATTTTTCACAGGGCGCCAGATTCATTAATATTTTGCCTAAAATGCAAATCATGGTGCCCTCTCTTCTTCCCACTTACTTTTCCATTGTTTGCTCACAAGTTAAGATCATGAATCAAGAATGACACTGAACCTACTGTCTCTCAGCTTTTGGTTGTCCCTACAATTCTGCAAGTGGCCAGTTGGGGTTTTCATTTGCTTTGTTGTTATGTTGAAGATATTTTATTATTTTAATAACTGGGAAAGACAACATTTAAAGCCTCTCAGTGGTACAGGTACCTTTCTTTCCTATCCTAGGAGTGCTGACAACAGAACGTGTGGTGCATTATGATCCTGTGGTGCGTGATAGTGCAAGAGAAAGTGGGTCTTGACACTGTCGGACTTCTCAACAACTGAGTTAGTAACAGTAAGCTACTGACCACCTCTTCTTATCTTGGACTTGACGAGTGAGATGTGGCTCTGGAACTGGAAGCACCACAGAGTTGCCAACCATTATTTGGTGTTTCTAAGAAACAGAGATGCCTTTCCTCGTTCTTCAGTCTCCTCACAGCACAATTCCACTGCTTTCCAACACATCCTGGCTGTGACTCCAGGAGAGATAATTCTTTCTGATATCTCAGTTGGATGCCCTCTGCTCAAGGCCATGCAGTGCTGAATCCACCTCTCCACAGGGCTCACCAGAGCTAGCTGACTGTGCAACTGAACTGAATTTAGAAGTGTCCTCTTTGCCTTTTTCCTAGTACTGGTGCTTTCTTCTGGAATAACAGGATTGGCTCCCTTATACTCAATCCACTCACAGATATTTCTCCTTCCATCTGCTCTCCTTCCTTTCATCCACACCTCTGTTAACTTGGAATTCATGTTGGTCTCTCTTACTAGAATATAACCGTCTTCAAAGGCACAGACAGTATCTGATTTGTCTGTGGATTCCTTTCTTACCTGCACTTTCATGGACATATAAATATACTTGACATTGTACCTCATATATTATAAAATATATTATGTATTAGAACTTATTATATGCTAGTATATATGCATTATATACCATGCACATATGTGCACTTTATGAAAAGTATACATATTTACTTAAATGTATGTGTACACGTATTTGTATATTTATTGCAAGTATTAATTACAACCGATTTAATCAAAATTAGTTATTCTGATACAGGACCAGTTTGAGGTCTGGCCAAATTGTCCATTTGATTTCCAATTTGCTAGAAATGATGAGTTAGACGTCACACTTATTATTTGTACATTGGGAAGTATAGTTGATTATGAGATGAAAGAAAAGGTAAATAAAAGGGCTGATACGAAAAACTTCATAACTGATTTAAGAGGACATATGTGTCTCCTTGCTTACAGAGCCCCTGCACTCATCTGCTCACTCCTTTCACAGACGAGAACCCCATCTTTCCAGGAGAGCGAAGTGATGCACGGTCATCTGGTAACATTTTGCTTGATTTTTTTTTTTTCTTTTTCAACTAAATAAAATTCCTGTTTCCACTTGAGTTTCATGCATCAGCTGTCTTAGTCTAAGAAGACTATGGGGATAGTGGCATTTTTATTATTATTATTTGAGGAGATTTGTCTGTAGGACCTGTGTGCAGTATGAATGAGATCCACACTGGAAACTCACAATGCATGCTGCCTTTGTCTTCTGAACAAGAGTGCTGGGTGACAATGCTTTTAATCTCTTCGTGAGACTCAAATTTCAAGAAATGAGTGCCACAGCACTAGCCTCTTATACAAGTCCTTGCAGTGTAAGAGAGTCAATATAAGACAGAGAGTATCCACTGACTATTTTTAAATTCCTACCCAACCAAGATGTCTACATTTTGGAAATTTATTTCTAATTTATTGAGGAAATAGTTTTCAGTCAACAGCAAATCAAAAGTGTGCACAACGATTTGGGAAGGAAAGCACAGCCCCTGGATTGGAATTTGTCTGTGAACCACATGTCCAGGGCAGCAGTATTTTGAGAGTGGTCTGAAACTGTGAATCTACTTTATAATGCTGCTTTCCTCCTCATATAGCTTTATGCAACACACCAGTAATGAATCTTGTAATTGTCAAGTCATTTTTATACCACCACCTCAGAAGAACGGTGCACTTCAGACACCATTCTTAAGCCATGCTAAAGAATTTTTTGCAGAAAACTCTATGGTGCCGTAGTGACAGTGTTACCTACTGGCACTGAAATGCCTTTGTGTAACAATGCCAGCAAGTTTTCAAAGATTCTCCCTGGAGGATTTCTTGTGCGTTTGGAGTCCCATCTGTTGTCCTCCTGCACTGGAGTCTTAGTTGGAGAACACGTTAGCTCCGGGCAAGAGCACAAAGAAAGGGATGATGAGGCAACATCCATATCCAAGAGGAGATCTCCACCAGATTTGCAGGGCAAGCATGCCCCTTGGGTGATGACTTAATTCATAGTCCTACTTGTTGGGTCTGAACTTTGCACAGTTTTTCACATGTGTTTAGCTGCAACTGTGAAAAAAAAAATCCTTTGGTTTCTGTCTTCCCTCATTGTCTCTGAACTCTTGTTGGCACAATCCCCACGAGAGCATTAAATTTCTTTACCACTTAGTGTATCACTCGTTCAGCATTAAATTCATGATATGCAAAACATGGCAAAAATTCACCAATATGTGTATAACAGGAAGGAAAGTTTATGTTACTACACTTACAGTATATATCTACATATATGTATTATATATGTGTTAATAGTTCCCTCTCTACCCCATCTCTATATACATATATATGTATATGATGTACGATGCAGATATTGGCTGTAAACATTGCTCACTTATTTTGAAAATACTTGACACATCTTTCATGGTCATATCCTAAGTGACATCTGTTTCCACAGGCAAAAATGCGTGTGTAGAGTACAAACAGAATAGCCAGTATCTTGTGAGGCAGCATCCAATTCATTAGCTTCCCCTTGTTTCCTGCCACATCCTATTAAGTCATTCTTATAAAGGCATTTGTACTTAATAAAGTGCTTGGGGATATATATTTATTACTTCACGGGAAATTACATATTTAGTGTATACCACAGGCTTGGGGATAAGGGAGCTTCAAACTTTCACTGTGAAGTTTATCAGTTCTGTGATCTTGAGGATGCTCTTTAAATTCTCTCAGCCTCAGTTTCTTCCTTTATGAAACTATTTTAATGTGCTCACCTTCATGCTGAGGAAATAAATGCCGGAGAATACATATGAAGCATTTAGCCCAGTGCTTGGTTTAAACACTTGAAGATATTTTGAGAGCTAGATTTTGATCTCCAAACATAGCCACATACTTCTGAGAAGGTATCATCACCATCATTATTGCCATCTTGATGGACGATTATCGCATCTCCTGGGAAACCTGTCTGCTTGCAAGCTGCTGAGTAGGCTTTGTGACCTGTGTACTGCGGCCCTCTCGGGGTGCACCCGCATGTGCTGGCCTTCCCAGGTCTGTGTCGTCACAGGCTCATGCAGAACTGACTGATCACCAAGGAAGATTTACATTTGACTCTGCAGCTGCTAATTTTTAAGATTTTTGGGTCTATGTTAAGCTATTATATGTTATTATCATGGTGACAATTTTGATTACAAAACAAGGCAAGTTTGGAGGTGTAGGTTCGCAGTTCCTCAAACATGTGACAACAAACACGTCCACCAGCGAAAGTCCGGCCCAGCTGCCCACTGGACCCGACCCACCCTTTCCCCGCTGCTAACCTCAGTCCTGTTGTCAGTGTTCAAGGCTCGTTTTTTCCTTTTTTGCAGTTATATTTCAGATAGGACAATAAAGTGAACTTTCAGAATTAAATGTAAATCCATGTGTTCGTCATGTGTTGTGTATTTGCTGTGCGCCGGGTGAGGCGAGCTGAGCTCACACTAGGCAGCCAGATTCTACACTGGGAGGCTATCCTTGGGAGTCTAGCTCAGCCAATCCTATCCTAGGTGCAATGTAGCCAAACCTGGGAGGTGGCCCTACCCTAATCCAGTCAGGAAGGCTCGCTTAGCCTAGTGCAGCCCAGGAGTCCTCGCTTAAATAAGAGGCTGGCCTTTCCTGACTGGGAAGCTAGCTTGACATAAACTACTATGGGACGTGCGCTGAGCCTCTCCTAGCTTGAGAGGCTGGGTTAGTTGAGCTTATGCTGGGAGCTGCCCTAATCCTACCTACTCTGTGTTGATAGACTAGCCTAGCCTACCCTGAGAGACTAGCCTTGCCTAACCTAACCTAACTTGGGTGACTTTTCCCACATTGTGTAACCCAGGAGAATAGCTGATTCTAGCCTTACTTGGAGGTTGGCTTAACCTACTCTACTCTGGCAGGCCAACCTAGCAAGCTTCGCCTAGGAGGATTACACAGACGAGCCTGGGATGCTAGTAATGCCTAGCTTAGCCTGGGGGACTGAACCGGCACAGCCTAATCAGGGAAGGGTAGCATAGCTTAGCCTGAAAGTCTAGCCTAGCCTAGCCTAACGTGAGAGGCTAGCCTGGCTAAGCGCAGAAGGAGACCTAGCCTCCACTGTGAAACTGAAGTAGCCGAACTTGAAAAGTTAGCTTAGTCTAGCCTCGGAGGCCAGGATAGTCAGAGCCGGGAAGCCAGCCTCGTCTAACAGCCGGGATGGCTGGCCCAGCCAGTCTGGCAGGGAGACAGGGTTAGTCTATCTTAGCCTTGAAGGCTAGTATATTCTGACCAGTGAGGCTAGTCCGGACTATTCTAAGAGGCCTGTGCAGCCTGGCCTAGCCTGGGAGTTGAGTCTAGCTTCGCTTAGGAGGACGGCCTATCCTAGACTTGCTGGGGACTAGATGCCCTTAGCCTGTCCCGGGAGGCTAACCTAAAGTAGTTGAAGAGGCCCACCTAGTCTCACCTAACCTGGGTGGGCACCTAGCCTGGCCTGTTCTGGGAGACTAGTGGAGACTAGCACTGCCTGGGCGGAGAGCGTAGCATAGCATTGCTTTGGTGGGCAGTTTAAAGCAGCCGACCCTGGAAGGACAGTCTTGAGAGCTCAGCCTTGGAGGCTGGCAGAGCTGAGCCTGGGGCGTCAACCATGCTTAACCTAGCGTGGGAGTTTACTTTAGTTAAAACTTGGGAGGCAGCCTGGCCTCAACTGTGAAACCAGGTGAGCCTAGTTTGGAGAGCTAGCTTAGCATAAAAAAGGAGGCTTGCACTGTCTAGCCTGCTAGTCTAGCAAAGCCTGACCCAGCCTTGTGCCTAGCCACGCTTAGCTCTGCCTGCAGGCCAGCATCATGCAGCCTGCTCTGGAAGACCAGCCTGGCAAGCCTGTCCTGGGACGTTAACATAGCTGAACCTGTGATGCTAGCCGTCCCTGGTCTAGCCTAGAGGCTCGACTAACATATCCTAGCCAGGGAAGGCAGTATAGCCAACCTGAAGGTCAGCCTAGCCTAGCCTCAGAGGCTTGTCTAGCTAAGCACAGGAAGCTGGCTGCACCAAGCCGAGCCTGGGAGGCCAGGCAGTCAAACCTGGGAAGGCAGTCTAGTCTGGCCTGGAGGTTAGGCTAGCCTAACCTAGCCCTGGAGATTCGACTAACCTACCCTGGGTGGCTAGTCTAGTCCAATGTCACCTGGGAGGTTAGCCTAGATGAGCCTGTCTTGAGAGGCGCTGTGTCTAGGGAACTAGAATAGCAGAGTCCAGGCTGGGGGAGGGCGTCTTGCTGGGTTCCGCCCATTCTGGCGGGACCCATTAGTTTACAGTTTGCTGTGCTCTGGCCTGTGAGGCTGTGGAATGAAGAGAAATCAGGCATTCACTGCACGCCACTCTGACAGGGAGCAACCAAGTTACAAAGTTTTAGCTCGTATTCCCATTCCCATGTCGTTTTTCAGATTCTGAGACATATTTAAAACAACAAAGAAAAACAACCATCTTTAGGAAATCCTTGGACAAAAGCCATCCATCACACAGCGCACTTGTACAGGTACACGACAAAGATTCTATCAGGATTTGCTAACAAGGTGCAAACATCCTCTGAGACAGGCGGGTCAACCACAAATACATCCTATTTTAGCTTGGCTGCTTCCCTGCATGTGGAAATGAGATTTATAAAAGGGAAACATATGCATTTCAATGACAGCACTTTAAGCTCTTTTAAAGGACTCTTATACCTGGCAAGTCTTTAGGAAACAGGTGCTTTTAACATTCATCTTCCATTTGAAATTAATTGATTAAAATAATATGCTGTTATTTTCTTTTAAAAAACACACACTTCCGTTATCTCAGAAAAAGTTTAAATTTTCTTAGGCATTAAAGGTCTTCCACGGCATGACTCTGAATTACTCTGATTTTCACTACAGCCTTTGATGCACCCACAAGCCAGTAAATGGGTTTCTCAATACAAATATGTTCACAGACATTACCTGCAAGCCTTTATCCCTGGCCTTGTACCTCACACCTCTACCAGGGACGTCACAGTCTCATTTAAATACTTCCTCCTCCTTGAAGCTCTGACCATTCAGAATACATTTCCTTTTCCTTCCCTCTCTCAGCACATTATCAAATCTTCAGTTGGCATTGAAATGTTATTTTGCGTTATTATGGGTGGCATGACAAACTGGCTTCACAGATCTTATCTCCTATGCTGAATCTGATCAACAGCTCTTGCCCACTGAGAGGTTGTGCTGAGGACTTAAAACTGCCCAGGAGTGGGGCCTGGAGGAATGCGGAGATTAACCAGTGCGTCTGCAAGGATGCTGGAGCGAGGTCGTGGTGGCCTACAGGCCGGCTTATCATTTTTGCTGTAGGATAAGCTTTCAGACTAAATTATTTCTTATCTGATGTCATACGTAAGAGAGAGACAGAGACAGAGAAAGAGAGAGACCCTGCCAACACCTTGATTTTGGACATCTAGGCCTCAGATTTGTGAGACACTACGTTTCTTTTGTTTGAAGATGCTCTGTTTTTTGGCGTGTCATTACAGCAGCTCCTGGAAACTAATACAAATCCTGAAAGAGGTCAAAGGAGGCCCAACTGGGAGGCAAAGTGGTGGTTTTCCCTTCTCTACGCAATGTCATCTAGGAGCAGCATTAATCTATTTTCTCTTTCTGTGAGGTCCATTCACTAGTAGAGCCAGCTGGGAGCACGGTGGAGGATTTTGTGTCTGTGTCACGGCCTGGAGCAAGGAGAGCATTCAGAGGCAGCTGCAGGGAACCCAGAGGAAGGGGTAGTGTTAGGCTGGGGCAACCCAATCACTGCTGGTCCAGCAGCCTCCAGGAGGTTGTGAAGCAGGAAAGAGATGCAGTCTGGGCCAGACTTGGGGAGAAGCACGCGGAGTAGAGATAAAGAGGTAACATGTGAATGGGATAAAAAATATTCTGATTGTTCCACATTTCAGCCTTGGAGTCAGATTCCGTGACATGTTGGGGGAAGGGACACTGATGACAGGAAACTCCCTACGTCTCAAAATCCACCCAGGAGGAAGACACAGGCAGTGATTTTCACAATACGAAGTCCCCAGGAAACCCTGTGACTCTAAGCAGCCCACTCACTTTGTTTTGAATAAATGTGACTTGTTTTTCTGGAAATTAAAACCTAAAAATTAAAAATAATTTCGTTGTCAAGAAATGTGTAATTTTATTTTGTATTTCAAATATTCCTTGGAGTCCCAGAGACGGAGAAAAGAGGATGCTCTCACCATCATTATCTCTCTCTGTGGAAGATGGAGAACTGTGAGATACCGCACAGAAAGTGGTGTGTCTGAGCGTGGCGGTTGGTGTCGGCGTCGCTGAGGTCTGAGCTGCTTGGGGCCCAGCCACGGGATCACAGTCATTGCAGGGAAATTCACAGGCTCTACTCTTCTTGCTCACAGCGAGTCTCTGGACTCCTGAGCTTCATCCTGCTATTTCTCAGTCTGCAAAATATTCCTCCTCAAGCAGGAGGCGAAACCTCTCCTCCGACTCCAGTCTGTCTATTACCTTTCTCCTCTTCAGATGTGACCTATCACCCAGGTCTCCATCAGGCTTTTGCCTGTAGCCCCTCCTCTGTCCACATCGTCTTCTTTGTCCGTCATCCCTTCCCCAACCCAGGGCGCCTCCTCTTCCCAGCAGGTGCATGTTCTTATGGGGAGTGGCTGTAGGTCTAGCCGACTGCATCACCTAGATGGGGCCTCCCTCGGCACACCTACACGTCACTGCTTTCTGCTGGGGTCCTGTTAAGTTTTCCAGAACTGTATGTGATGGAACAAAGACTTTCTGATTGCCTCGGTCTTTCACAGGTTTCCACGTAGCTTCTGCCATTGTTCATACACTGGAGAAGCTAGTGTCTGGCTCAGCAGTCTCCTCACCAGCACGTCGGGAGATTCCTGCTGGGGAGAAGAAGCAGCCACCCCACTGTACAGAGTTGCCTTGTAGAGGATGAATTAGGCACCATCTGCAGAGGAGTCTGAGTTGTAGCAAAGAAGAATATTGCCTGTCTTTGAGTCCTAGATAGAACATTCATTGACAATTAAAGGCAATCAGATTAAATGTACTTTGAGAAATGAAAAGGCAGACTCTCTATTGCCTTGGTAATTTAGTGGTTCTATTGAATGCCTTCTGATTTTTCAGCCAGAATCTTACAGCATTTTCTTAAAGAAAAAAAGAGGTTTTCCTCCTTAATATTGAAGTAATTTTTTTTTTTCATTTTCCCACAGGGAGTCCACTTAGTGTTCTCTGACAAGAGACAACCATTTGAAAACAGATTCAGGATCAGACATCTAGCTGTTTTCCTCACTTCTTTTCAAGTTCGCGTGCCTTGGGTTCAAAGTGATCAGTTACACTGAAATGTTTATCAGGAGGTGCAGAGGACACTATTAAATGTCACTCAAAGTGAGATAATCTTCAGGCGGTTGTTAACCAGTTGTCTTGAGAAAACTTCTATCAAACTCCACCACCATTCTTCTTTCCAAATAAACTACTACTGAGTTTTCAAACAAACGTCTCAAGCAGTATCACTGGATTGTTAATAGAAATGATCTGGCACTTTTATTTAATCTAGTGGAGACTACAGGAGCTTAGGAAAGGAAGCAGGCAGGAGAAAAGACAAATGAGAACTGTCCTTAAGTATATTTGCAAGCTTGCATATATTTAATATACACATAGGTATATTCATTGAGTATAAACAGAGAAAGTGGGAATGTCTTGACCATTATCAAGGTCACCCACCATCAGAGGGTGACTATTTCCTTTGGTTAAAGAGAACACACAGCTGGTCTTCATGTGGGTCTCTTAGCTCTACTGTTTCTAACCAGCTACTGGCCCAGCGTACGGTTACGCCTGGATGGAGACAAGTCCAGGGGCACTGCTGCAGGAACAGCACTGAATTATCATGGATCGTTTACTAAGTTTCATCCTCATGTGTGTTATGTATGCACAATGGCACCACCCATGATCAGTTGTCTCCTAGAAATAGTCTCCTAACTAGATCAGGATGAGAAAATATATCGAAGTTCAAATAAAAAGCAATAAATCATAAAAGATGATGACTTTGAAAACCTCAGTTGAATAGTAGCATCGAGAAATTATTTTAAAGAGGTAAATTTTCAGGAATTTAGTTTTGCTCCTTTAAACCTTCATTTTAATTTTAGAAATAAATTCTGGATGAAACTATCTCCAAATTGATTAGCTATTTTCCTTCCTTTGTAAAGATAGCACCCTGAATATAAAGCAGAATTTTAAAAATAGTCTATGACTGCGCCTTTGTGTTACTGCTAAATCTTGGGATGTGTTCTGTTATTTTTTTCTCTTATACTAGATAGTCTAAAGTTGCTGTTTTTGTTGAAGCTTTATGCTTGTGTTCACAGTTTTAATGCTTCTTTTTCTCTGGGCTAATAGATGCAAGCCATTGTTAAGATCAATACCAATGCTCAATGTGTTAGAATTGCAAGTAAAATAAGAGTAATGAATTCTCAATAAGTATTGAGAATCCTTAATATGATTAAGATTCATGAACTTTGATTCATCTTGCTTGGCCTTTGAAAGAATCTGGTTTGTTTTTGGTCTTTGACTCGTGTATTTTGTCATAGGCGACGATTCTGGATGCTTAATTTGCAAACAGTGGAGGTGTTATCATTTATTCACAGCTTCCTGCTATTTCTACATATATATGTAGGTACATACATTATTGATACATATCTATATCTGCTAAAACACTGATGTATACATGCAAATGTACACACATTACATACAATGTAGATATATGAACATACAGGTAAATAGTTGATGCTAAAATGGCATCATTTTGGTCACTCCTATGTCAAATATAAAGAAGTAAAATGAACACACTAACAAAACACCACAAGACTGTGTTTACTACAGAGAAGGGAGGGGAGAGGGAAGAGTGGAGCTGGGCTTGAAAGCATATGAAGGGTAGAGGTGACAGGCACTAGAACTTTGGTGCTGGGTGTGGTGACTGAGTTGTGATTCGATTATCCCGAAGATCATAAAGCAACGTAAAGAAAAGAAACCATTGAGAAAGGACATTACTGAATGAAATTATGCCAGGTGTTACAGAATTACTTACACCCTTAAAGACCATGAGCAACATAACTTCCTTATGATAGAATATTAGCTTTCAAAAAAAAACCTGAGTGGTGTATAAACTATGATTAAGGTTTTAGGAAAAAAGGCCAAAGGGATGTAGACAAAAGATATATTCATTATTGAATCTTATACATGTCTGTATTTTCAAAATTTCTGCTGACTTGGTATCATTTTGAAAGTTAACAAGATGCATGACTGAGAAACCCAACAAGGGGCCCAACATCCTTGCCACACTTCACATGTGAGATACCTGACATTGATCAATACGTAACATCAGCGTATGCTTTGCAGCTCTGAGTCTTAGACTCAAGGTCAAACAAAGCTTTGTTAGAAAAGCTCCTCCATAGCATTCACTCACCTAGCAGTGGGGATCCCTAAAAGGTCAGAGGACACTGGACTTACCAGAGCATAGAGTTCTTAGAATTGCTACTATTTGGAAAGAAATTAGCAATATAATCCCACAAGGAGCATCTGATATGTACCAGACAGTGAAAAATTTGCAGTTCTGTAATATTTGAGATTCCATTCCCTATCATAGCTGTGGATGTTGATCAATCCGTTTCCGCAGAGATAGCACCTGTTCAGGCAGAGTGGAAAAATAGTGTAATGTCAACGTGGGTCTAAAGTCAGTGCAAGTGTCTAGACCTTAGTTTTTTGGTTTGGTTTGCTTGTGATTTAAAGAAATGACTTCAAAATGGGTATTAATCCTTCTTCCCACAGTTCTCATGTCACAAAGATATTTCATTTAAACTATTCACTTCACTGCTTTGATTTAGGAGTATCGTTGGGAAGTATGAACCGCTTATGATAGAATATTATCTCAGAAAAAGGAAGGCGTATAAGCGATCATTGTGATGATGACAGTACTCTAAGGCTATAAGAAAAAGAGCACAGAGAAAGGCAAATTCTTTTAACAGGTACATGGTATCTGCTCATAATTATTTCTTTACCACACTTTTAAAAATTAAGAAGTCAAAGTTATTTTGAAGAATCTGAAAGGCTGCCTTCTGGTGAGACAAATGGCCTTTGGAAAGGAACAGAGTAGTATGCATTAAAGGGACACATGTGAGCAATTCTGTGTCAGAGACCACAGAAGGAGCAATAAAGCACAAATGCTGATGCTTAGACATGCAGGGAAACAGTAAATAGATGCATTAACCTCAGCAGCTCTTTTCCTTTGCAGAGTATTATTTTGTAAACAGAACACAAAAGCCACATACATGATCATAATCTCAACACATTAGAGTGTCTCCACGTGGATCAAAAAAGCAACTGCTGAGGTGAAATGTGGGCTGTGCTGTGGATGACAATTCTGCCCTCTGATGCTGCAAAGCAGCAGAAGGAATGCTCAGCATTAAGAGGGATTTTTTTTTCACAGTGACATCTTTGCATGTTACTCTTTTTCGCTGCAAAAGAATGAGCAGGCACCTGGCAGCAGAAACTAAAATGCACAGGAGAGAGTGAGAGCAAGTTTACAAAAGACGAGGCAGCAAGTGCTGGGCAATACCTAGTCATAGCGCACTCTGACGAAGAGACAGAAACAGCTTAGGGAATTTCTTCACTTTTCCTCATACAGATAATGGAGAGATTGATAAGTGTGTCAGGCTTATAATCACACTGCAAATCGAAACCCACAGTTTTGAAAAACAGACTTTAGCTCTCAGGTGCAACTGCACATATACACACACACACATGCACACACACACACACCATTATGGTTTTATTTACACTTTTTCTTTAAAATCTTATATCAAGGGAGATTTGAGTCAAAGAAAGTGTCTTTCCTGTAACTAGTTCATTTATTAAGCCTGCAAATTTAGTCCTGGTTGCTGTTATATGTTTCTACCAAGAGAGGGCTCACAACGGGGTGGGGAGGGCGGCTGAGAGGATTCGTAATGAACACCAGCTCCCGTTCCCAAGCCACTTTTCCCTTGACTTTTCCAACAGCACCTTCTGCCGCTGCCTTACCCCATCCTCCTCAAATTCATTTCTTTCCGCAAATATTTCTAGAATCAAGGTAGGCACATATCCCATCTAGTACTTCTCTTCATTTAAGACTACAGTGTTTTGCATCTATTAATGGATTATATTATCTCTTGAACCCACTTCAGCAAAATACACATTCCTAAGACCAAGGGTCTGGTCCACACACTTCACCTGAGGCTGATGCTCAGAACAAAGCTTGGAGCATTAAAGAGCACCAAGATGCTGCACATTCGATTCCTACAGTTGAATTTTCATCATTATAAGATGAACCTGGGATTGGCTTTGCACAAGGTCACATAGATAGTGAGATAAAATTGAAATTTAGACCCTTGTCTGTTTGACTTTAAGACATATTTGTCTCTGCTCCAATATTGTTATTCAAAGAAAAAAAGACTTTTGCAACCGTAAGAAATACTTCACACAATGAATATGAAATATTTAATTGACCTATTCTCGTGAAAGGCAAAGGGAACTTTATTTATTGACAACATACCCAGTGTCACGCCCAGTATGAGGCCTGTTACCTCTATTATCTCTTTTGCTTCATGCTGTATCTTCTTTCTTCTTTCATCTTTAGCTAAAAATTTTTTTAGATAATTTTTTTAGATATGTTTTTACTTATACCACACATTAAAATAATTTTCTTTGTATTGGTTCCCCATTTCTTAGGTATATTTTCAACACAACTTGCCCTCCACGAAATCACCAAGTGTTCTTCTCCACTGTCCAGTGGGCTCCACCACCATGTGCCCCCACCCGCCCCCTTCCCTGTTGTCACCTCAGTTCTGCTGCAAATGTTTCAGGGTTGGTTATATTTCATCTGTTCCTTTGTTTTGTCTATTCATGTTCCACCTAAAAGTGAGGTTGTCTGATCTCTATCTTTCTTATTTTTCAGTTGTTTCACTTAATGCTACATCTTTATTACCCTTCTTTTGAATATCTGCAAAGCTCGTTAATATAGGACTGAAATTCTTGGTTCTGTTTACATTGGTATAGGGAAGATACAGTCCATTTATGATGTATGCTGCTATTCTCCACCCTCCTGGTGCTCAGTTTTCCAACTGCCACCTTTGAAACTTTCTTTACCTTCACCGGACTCTGTAGCTCCTCATTTATAATTCCTTTTTCCTTCTAGGCTTCTATAAAATGGTCATTGAAATGGGGAAGAATAAAAACAATGAATCAAAAGACTAGTTGCATGATGTGCCTGCTCTTAAAACTCCTAGCTCTAAGCCCTTAGTAGAGCTACAGAAATGATTTTTAAAGTCTTCGAAGACTGACTCAACTGATTACTACTCTTAGGCAGTAATAGGAAAGTTTTCGAGAGAAAATGTCAGCTCTAAATACAAGTTATTTGAACCATCAAAACATTATCTCAAAGTTACCTACATTGCAATATAAATAAAGCAATTTTGTTAAAAATTCTTTATTTTACATGGGATATAAAGGGGGAGATAAATCATTATAGATGATATACATGTGTTTGTGTATGTGTATATATATATATATATATCCCTAAATAGTAAGTACAGTATATTAATGTCTATTTCCACAAGATTTAGAAAAATATTTTAATTTATTTATATTTATAATATATTTAATTTATTTATTGAACTGTGTTTTTCTTTCAAAAACAATTCAAAAGATTTTATAGCATATCTACTTCTTTGAAAAAATAATCACTAACTTATGATCAAAATCAGATAGCCCCATGCTTATAATATTGTTCTTATAGGAAAATATGACACACTCATTATAATCTATTTTTAGTTAGAACACTGAATAAATAACATTTTCCTATTCAAATATCATTTTACTCATTGTTATCTTATATATGTATTATTCATCTTATTTGTATGTGTCTTTATTAAAGAGGGGAAAAGCAGAGCCTTAGGCATCTTCACATAAGATTCCTGATTTCCAATGACATAAAAATAACCATATTATAGCCATAATAACTGAAGATTGTCAGGGTAATAACAAGAGGTCTAAAGAATAGTTCCTCATCTTAAAAATAAAGGTGTAAGAAGTCCCTAGGCAATGGAAATAAACTGCTTAATTAAGTGATAATATCAGTAGAAAAGAACATAGTCAGAGTCTAATGATCCCCACAAGAGATATACCAGATAAAGAGCATAATTATCAAAATGAATTTTGGTATAAAATTGAAATGTTTACAGTACTCCTTCTTGGCCAGATCTATTTAATTCCTTATTTTTAGAACTATCATTTTTAGTCTCTCTTTTTGAAAGCTGTATGGTGACAGCAAACACTGGAACACTAAATTATTCTGCATGACTAAATTTCTTCCTGAGAATGATGGAAATTTGATTTTAATCTAGTTTAACATCATCTCAAAAATTAGTCACATTTTCCTAGTGATGCAACACAAATGAAAAACTTGGTATCTGATGCTCACGTCATTTGTACTGTGCTTTTTTCTCCTGGCTAACCAAAGGGTTCTGAGCTGACATACTGTTCAGTCCCACCTGTTTTCATTTTTTTTATTTAATGAAAACATGGAAAGCTTACGTATAATGGTGAATTACATAGGGCACTAACTAAAGAGACTGAGTACTCTAAAATGTACCCTGGGAATGAGAGCTGAGTATCCAGGGAAGGAACATGTTGAAAAGATGGAACCTCTCCCTAAGGTTGGGACTCTTGTCGTCTGGAGAAGGTGTAGTTGTTGTCCACTGGTGGTGAAGAAAGTCACTGTGTTGTCTTAGGTTAGGACTGTTCAAGGAAAGTGCATAGAAGCTGGCAGGCAAGAAAGGGACACTTCCATCGGGTTGTGGATGAATTGTACTGATGAACAAGGACTGGAAGCAAGAAACTATGCTGGAGGTTTTAATTTGATAAAGCCTGGCAGATGACACCCACAACGGTGTATGTGGTGTTTTATTGTTTTTCTGTGGGTTTTTTTTTATGTTTTGTAGAGCATCCTAATATTTTTTGCAAAACTGATTCTGTGATGATAAACTCCTTTAACTTTTGCTTGTCAGAAAAGGTGTTTATCACTCCTTTAGTTCTGAATGATAATTTTGTTGGATATAGTATCCCTCGTTGAAAGTCCTTTTCTTTCATCACTTTGTATATATTATGTCATTCCCGTCTGGCCTGTAGAGTTTCATTTGGGATGTCCACTGATAATCTTACAGGGGCTCCTCTGTATGTGACACACTTTTCTCTGGCTGCTTTCAACAGTCTTTCTTTATCTTGTATTTTTGACATTTTGATGATGATGTGTCTGGTTGTGTTTTTGTTTAGATTTCTTTTATTAGGAACTCTTTGAGCTTCCAGGATCTGGAGGCTTGTTTCATTCTTCACATTGGGGAAGTTCTCATCTATTATTTCTCAAAATATGGTTTCTGCCCCATTTTCTCTCTCTTCCTCTGGGATCCCTATAATGCGAATGCTGTTCTTTTTGATGTTACCACAGACGTCTCAAATGCTGTCTTCGATTCTTTGATTTTTTTTTTATCTCTTTGCTGCCTTGCTCGATTGAGTTCCTCTGTCCTATCTTCCAGATCACTGATTCTATTGAAAGCTTCATCCAGTCTATTGTTGAGTCTGTCTGTTGAGTTTTTTCATTCAGCCATCATAGCTATTACCTGTTTGATGTCTTCTTTTAATTCTTCTCTTTTGCTTCCTGACATCCTTGTTTACTGCCTCTACTGATTTCTGGATTCCCATGAGCATGTCAATCACTGTTACCCTACATTCCTCTTCTGGTAATTTACATACATCTCTGTATTCAGATTTTCTCCTGGGTTTTTGACAGGATCCATCATTTCACATGTATTTCTCTGTGTCTTTGCTCTATTTGTCATTCTGTTTATATTTCTGAGGGTTTGGTTTCCCTTGCATTGCATAGGTTTGGTTTGTCCAGGATTGGCATTCAGGCTGCAGTTTTGCCTCTACCCACAGGTGGCACTAGTGGGTAGCACTGAGTTTGGGACTGCCTCTCACTATAATCCAGGGGATGGGGCAGCCGATGGGCGGGATTTCCGGTGGGCGGATGTGCAGAAGGCAGGATTTCTGTTCAGTGGACTCCACGCTCTGGTGCAAAATGGTTGTGGGAGGGGTTTGAACTAGTTGGCTGATTTTTGCTTATGACTGCAGCCTGCGCAATTTCACTGCATGGGCTCCAGCTCAGGTCCCGGTGTGCTGACTTTCCTTTACCCCCTCCTAATTTGTCCCTGCGTGGTTCTGCATCTCGGCCCAATGGGGCGCCTCTCTCTGCCTCCGCAGGTGGTCCCGAAATCCCTGTTTCTGCCCCACCACGTGTTTGGAGACTCCCAAGCTCTATCCCAAATTCAGCTGAGAACCATGCCGGGTGCCCTCACCCACTGTTAGTCATCAGCCGATCCATCCCCAGCTGAAGTGTCAATTGTTTCTTGGTGTTTCTCTGGAAAATAGGTGTTTTTTTTTTTCCCCTCGGTGTCTGTGGGGGGCGACCCCAAAGTGCGTCCTATTGAGTCACCATCTGCAAGTTGGTCTCGCTGCCTTCCCACCTGTTTTCATTTTGATGGTAGTCTTCCTGACCTGACCAGGCTCAAGTTAGCAGCCTCTTCTACAACCTTGGGGCAGCTATTGTAGAGGCACATTATTGTATTTCTAGTAGGATGATGTGACTATGTATCAAACGACAACATCAGGATGAAACACTCTTGTCCACTGGAAAGAGAAAGACTAGTCAGAACCTGTTTGACACACAGCATCAGTGACAGGGCCCTGTCTGACAAGGCTGACGTTGCTGTGTTGCTTTACTTCTTGGAATTTTACTTTCTCAGGGAAAACAACAAAGTTCATTCTCATCATGCTTCTCACTCTAACTGACTGACTGACTTGACTGGAGACAGACTGGACACTCACCTACTGAGTGTCCTATCTGCTACCTGATTAAGGTCTTGTCTAGGCATGAGAGAATGGTCATATCATTCACTAAGTCATCTGAAATGCTGAGTCTGCAGCATTATTTCCTTACAGCTCAATGCAACAAGTATTTAAAGCAAAATAACATCTCTGGAAATTTTTTAAAAAGCAAGAAGTTGCCACTATCTTTGAAGACAGACATTTGAGGGTAAAGGAGATAGACCTATGTACTTCTTTTTGGCAGAAAGGGTGGTTAGTGTGCTAGTATAAGAACGTAGAGGTGGCTCTGCTCCCTGGCCCCGGATCACTGGTCTCACCTGGGAGAGGCCCTGAGATGTGTTTGCCCGGCTTCACTGCCTGTGCCAGGCCCCACCCGCCCCAAGTCTCTGCTCCCCAGGACCTGGAATCATCTGACATGCATGGAAGACGATTGGAACTGCACCCATTCAGCTTCCAGTGACCCCAGGCCTCCACTCCCCATGATTTCCATATCTCTGGACCCATCCAAAAGAGGCCCAAGCAGAATCCACCCATCTTCACTGCATTTGCCAGTGTCTAGTGATCCAAGGCCTTCGCTGCCCCAGACCTCAGATCACCAGATCCACCTGCAGTGGCCCAGAACAAGCACTGGCCATCTATATCTCAGTGCCAGAACCAGTGCTCATTAGGCCTCTGAACTTGTGGACCACGATCCCCATCCTGCTCAGTTAACACCAGAAACAAGCACCCACTAAGCTTCAAGTACTAAGATCACCCATGGCACCTCTAACCAGACCCAGGCCCATAAATCCTAAAATACATAATTTGGCTACCTGACGGCTGTATTCTTGGGCTGCACCAGGGCTGTATTTGAAACTCTCTGCATGAGAGAGCTGGAAAGTCTCCAAGCACCACCTGAAAGGGCATCAGTGGCCCACAGAAGAAGGCATCCTAGAAAGCAAAGCCAGCCCTGCTCCAATGGAAATCAAGGAGCTGGCACCTGCCTCAGTATCATACAGACAGGAAGAAGTCAAAAGTAAAAGAAAAAGAAAGCCTCAGTGGTAAATTGACACATAGATCAGTGGAATAACGTTGAGAGTCCAGAAATAAAGCCAAACCTGCAAGGAGAGTTAATCTATGACAAAGGTGGCAATGCCATACAATAGTAAGGAAAGTCTATTTAACAAATGGTGCTGGGGAAATCAGAAAGACATCTTAAAAAAAAGAAGAAAAATAAAAATAAATTAGATTACTCACTATCACCATACACAAAATTTAAGTCAAGATGGATCATGGACCTGGACATAAGAACCAAAACCATAACATACCTAGAAGCCAATGTGGGGAGAAACACTCCACAACCTCCACCTCAGAGATCTACAGGGAAGGAACAGTTATGGCAAAAGAGGCCAAAGTAACACTAAGTAATTGGGACTACATCAAGCTGAAGAACTTCTGCACAGCGAAAGAAGCCACCACTGAAACAAAAAAATAACCCATGGAATTGGAGAGGATATTCACAAATAGACATCAGATAAGAGCTTAATCGCCAAAATATATAAAAAGCTCACAGAACTCAACAATATAAAAGCAAATGATCCGCTCAAAAAAAATGGGAAAAGAATTGAATAGAAATCTATCTAAAGAAGACACACAGAGGGCCTACAGACATGTGAAAAAAAATTCTGCATCACTCATCATCAGAGAAATGCAAATTAAAACTACAATGAGATACCACCTCATACCAGTGAGAATGACTTATGTCAAAAAGATTGGTAATAACGTATGTTGTGGGGGTGTGGAGAAAAAGGAATCCTCCTACACTGTTGGTGGGTATATAAATTGGTATAAAGTCTTTGGAAATAGTATGGAGCTTCCTCAAACAAATAAAGACAGATCTACCATTTGATCAGCAATCTAGGCTATATATGCACAGGATACAAAATCTCTACTCAGAGAAAAATACCTGCACCCTGATGTTCATGGCAGCACCATTCACAATAGCCAAGACATGGAAACAACCTAAATGCCCAACAACAGACGACTGGATCAAGAAACTGTGGTATCTATACGCAATGAAATTCCAGAAGTTACTAAGAAAAAAATTAAACTGTGCCCTTTGCAACAATCTGAATGGAAATGGAAGGCATTCTGTTAAGTGAAATAAGTCAGAAAGAAAAAGAGAAATAAGAATGGTTTCACTCATATGTGGAATATAATAAAATTAAACACATAGGCAGATAAACCCCAGCAAAAACTCGCAGGACACAAGCTGATGACTCCTTGGGTAATTGGAGAGGGAAGGGAAAGAAAGAAAGGAAAAGGTGGTGGTAAAGGACACTGAACTCTGGTGGAGGGTGTGGTGTGAAATACAGATTGAGATGCAATGTCGATATTAAAAAAATGAATGCGACATTGTGAACAAAAAAAGATAATGCATCAATAATTAAAAAAATAGATCTGGGAATAGAAAATCCATGCCTAAATAACCATTTTTACACATAGGTTTTTCACTCAGAGCTGCATTATAAAGCAACCCAGCAAGTTCCCCTGCTGTGACGCACTAGTGTTTCTCTCTGTGGACAAGGAAGCTGGTCCAAGCTGCAGTGCAGAGAAAGGTCCTCTTGTGTGCTCAGATAACTGGAGTCTGCTTCTGCAAGTTTGTCTCTGGACACAGGCTCCCCTGGTCTTTTTCCGGTGGACAAAACCTTTTTCTCTATTATGTTTAGGTTGTTATATTTAGATTATGATGGAGCAATTTAAGAGAATGAGTGATCAGTGTTTAAAGAAAATAGATTAGAGATGCCAACACATTGGCTTGTGTAATATCCACAGTTCTGCATATGTAGATATATGTAATATATAACATTTATATAAACATAAAATTCACATAAAAAAACAGAATATGCATGCTTAAAAATTATCATTAAGAGTTGAGATATACTGGAAATTTCCTACAGGGCACCCACATAATAACTCTGCTTGTGATTATTCATCAATATATAACTCCTTTATATCAGAGCTTGTAGTAATCACTGATAACACACATTAAGTGATGAGTCTTTCTTCTTGCTTTGCAGCTACGGTACACCTGCATTCCTTCTTTGCTACCACAGACCTTACTTTCTCCGTCTGCATACCTGCCCTTGTTGGAATGTTTCACATGGCAAAGAACTGAGAGTAGTCTCTAGCAACCAAGGGCCCCCAGTCAGTAAAAATCTGAATCGCCAGTCCTCAAGTGCAAGGAACTGAGCCCTGCCCACAACCCCGTGAGCTTGGCAGTGGGTCCATCCTCAAGTGCAAGGAACTGAGCCCTGCCCACAACCCCGTGAGCTTGGCAGTGGGTCCATCCTCAAGTGCAAGGAACTGAGCCCTGCCCACAACCCCGTGAGCTTGGCAGTGGGTCCATCCTCAAGTGCAAGGAACTGAGCCCTGACCACAACCCTGTGAGCTTGGCAGTGGGTCCATCCTCATCAGAGCCTTCAGATGAGGTGGTGGCCCTGGTCAACACCTTGACTTCAGCTTTGTGAGGCCCTCCAGCAATGGAACTGGACTCCTGACCACAGAAACAGTGAGATGATAATTGTGTGCTTATTTAAGTCACCGACTTTGAGGTATTATAGTTATGCATAGATAACTAAATACAGACATCTATTATTTCTAGTCACCAGATTGTTATTTTCAACATAACTGACAATAATTTCGTGGATTTTTGTGTGCACTTTTTATAGAGAGAAAGCTGATGCTTGGCATTGCTACGTAACTGTCCAGGGTCATTCAGCTGACCTTGAGGAAGGGTTTTGATTCATGGAGAGGAAGAGTGTTTTCGCTTGTTTGTATCATGTCTTGTTTTGCTCAAAATGTGCTAAGTTGGATAAATGAAATCTGTTGCTTATCTTTTATTTTCTATTGGTGGAATGAAAAAGATTTAAATAGCCTGTTGCTTTTTCACCCCCATCAAAACTAACATGATTGATGAGGTTAAGAAACTCCTATTTCCCTGGATAAAGGTTTGTAAATGAAGGTGGTAACTGAAATAATTTTCAATATTTCAAATTATAAGTGAATTATTGAGAAGGTACTTATTTTTGTGGAACAATCTTTTTTTTCTTTTTTGTAAGTAACAGACCGTTATTTTAAAAATTTGTAATTTAAATACCTGGTACTATTACAGAGACAGTACTTTAACTATCATTTCTAGAAACTGATGCCAAAGCTAAATGAGTCCCTCTCTGGGATATATAATCTCTCTTTTTTATAATTTTTTATTGTGTTTGTTCAGAAAACTTGCAAAAATGATAGCTCAGTTAGTACTGTGGAATGCCTTTTCACTTTGCAGCTCTCTAAATATTACTACAGACTTTCACTCTTATAGTCAGCCTATAATTTTTCATGTTGGACTAATTCTATTAGCTTCCAATAATTGCATAGAACAAAGGGATAAAATCCTGACAACTAAAACTCAAGAGAAATATATATTTTTTTAATTCATCAAACTGTGCTATCAGAAGAATTAGGTAAAGAGCTGGGTCAATGGGAAAAAAAAATTGTTGAATCATTTATCCTGAAATTTAAACTGCAAAAAGAAACAGAGCTGGCAAGAGAAGAGAAAGACAGAAGTTAAAATTCAGAGGCAGTCTTTATCTTAATATTTAAAGTTACTGTGGGTATGCTTTTATATATCATTAGAAATTTGTGAGATTGATGGCTTCCTGATAAGTTTCAGAAAGTGATTCAAGCTGAAACAAAGGCTCCAGTACTTAATTCACAAGTATTACAACCATTATCATAGTCACTTTTGTGGTATTAAATAAAAGACCATTATATTTCATAGCATTTCATAAAGAAACAATCTAGACATGCTAGTGATTTTTTTTTTAATTTGCTTCAAAGGGAATATAAAATTTTCTGTTTTATAGCTCGTCAAAAAAAAACCAAGGATCGAATTATGTAAAATACATGTGAAATTTCACTGGCAGTTATCTTTAACTCTTTTCTTTCCTTTAGGCACCAAAAAAAAAGCTGAGTCTTAATCTAGATATTTTTACTAAATGTTACTAAGTCTTGGTTATGCTATTAAATTTCTGAGACTGTTTCTAGTCAGTAGAATAGAAATAATAACTTTTGTCCTGTCTATCTAATGGGGTATTAATAGGGTAATACAAAACTGTGGCAATGAGTAAACCACTATATAAGACATACATTATTAACATTCAGTCTGTCTCCCATCATGTATATTCTTCTTTAAAATATCTCCCAGAAGAGGTACATAAATATTTATAATATTAGTAGGAAGAGAATTCTTTTATTTTTATAGAGCTTTGAAACTTTTGCATTTTTAATGATAAGAATGTATGGGCTACACTCAATCCAGTAGTTCTACTTCTAGGCATATACCCAGAGAATACAAAAAGCACTAATCAAAAAAAATGTGTACCTTATGTTGAGAGTGGCATAGTTCACAAAAGCCAAGACATGGAAGCAATCTAAATGTCCATCAGCAGACAACTGGACAGAGACACCTTGTTTATATATTCAACGGTTCCATGCAGCTGTTAAGAAAAGCAAAACTGCCCTTGCAGCATTCTGGATGGAAGTGGAAGAGATTATGATGAGTGAATAAACTGTTAAGAAAAGCCAAGTACAGGAGGTTGAATATAATATAATGTTGAATATATTCAATGTTGAATATAAAAAAAGAAGACAAATTGACAGGATACAAGTGTGTGGCTACCAGGGGAGTTGGAGAGAGGGGAAAGGAAGGAGGGACTATATGGTGGTAAAGAGAACTCTGGTGGTGGGTGTGCTGTGAAATGCACACAGACTGAGTTGTGATTTCAGTGTCCCAAACTGCAGGTAATAAAGGAAATAACAAAATTATTATTTAAAAACATGTATGGTCTATTAAAAATAGGTAAAGAAAATGAAAGTTAATAGACAGATATTAAAAAAGAATATTTCCTTAATTTGATTAGGCCTTTCTTTTCAAGACTAAGTCCTTTAGACATGCCAGACTGTGATTCTGCCTCCCAGATACGCACCAGACAAAGGCGTGTTCTAAACCTTCTCTGCTCAAACTCACCTGTGCCCAGAGTTTCAGGTTCTGACACAGGCATATCCCAAGACAATTCTTATTTCCCTTTGCTCAGATTCCTTTGATGACTGGAAAGGAAGAACCATCTTCATAATTTGACTGGCACTAGTGTGGTCCCTCTGACTTTTCACTCCTCTAGTAGAGACTCTTACTTCAGGCTCCTCCTCCCCCCAGCAGGGCTCTGTCCACAGACCCTCACGCTCTGAATTTGCCTCCCCTGCCCCCACCCTTCACACCCCTTCCAGGTCAACCTTTAGTCTGCAGTACTTCTAACTCTCCCTTCATTGTCTCCTTTTTCCAAGTCCCGTTTATTGCTGATTGTGAGAAAAAAACAAATAATTTACCTTTCTGGGAATCAAGAGGACATCATTAGAGAGGGAATATTTGAAAAGGCGCAGATACTTTTGCAGATAGTCCAATATCATTTTCTAGAATATTCTGTGTCATTCTGGAAACTTAGCAGTTAGAAGTAACCATCAGAAGTTTGATGCTATCTATTTGCCTACGAGTCAAAAATCTTTATGGTGTTGGACTCGTTTTGAAGGCAGTATTAAGAGAATCATTTTTTGGTGTATCCATTCAGACTTTTGTTGGTATAATCACATTCTCTTGTGGCCCTGAACGTCATATTCCCAAAGCAAGGATAAACCCTTAGTGTAATGTTTTGCTTGAATTACTAATGCTTCTGTTTTTATCCGTTCCTGCAGTTATCTGGACTTATAAGTAGTGCATGAAGTGTTCACTGATAACATTTGCATCTTTCCAGGGGTACTTATTTTGCAGTTTGCTGGTTGTAGTTTAAATGTGTAAGTTACCCGAAGATACTGTGACCGTTCTTTAACTTCTTCTGGGTTCACATTGGCTTTTTTTTTTTTTTTTTTTTTTTTTTTTTTTTTTTTTTTTTTTTTTTTTTTTTTTTTTTTTTTTTTTTTTTTTTTTTTTTTTTTTTTTTTTTTTTTCATTTATTTAAGCCCACTTAACTCTGCCCAGTCTTCAGAAATCTGTTTATGGAACCAAAACTTCATTAGCTTAGGTATCTTCAGGGAACCAGGCTGACAGATTCCTGCTAATATTTTTAGACTTAGTATGCCAAGCAGATCCCAGTGTCGACTAAACAAAACTATTTTAGCCAAGGAGCATGCATTTTTATATTCTTCTAAGATCTTTCTTAAAAGGCTGTTAAGCAGTTTTTATGTGACATTATTCTAATGATACATTTATTGAAAGAATAAGAAAAATCTCTTCAGACACTTTTGGGTGGGACTGAATAAAAGCAGTGACCAAAGGGACACATATAAAATTTTATTCTTTCAGAAAATGGTCAGTGCTATGGTGGAACTCAGGCAGGATGACCAGCTGGAGAGTGACTGGAGGGCAGTCAGGATGATTCAGGAAAGTCTCTCCAAGTGGGGGGCGGCACCCCACCTGTGACATGAAATGCAAGTGCTCAGTCCCGTGATGATTGAGAAGACTCTGGCAGATAGAGAAAGTCATTAGAGCAAAACTCCTAAGGTTAGGGCAGGCTTGGTATGTGTAAGGAGCAGACAAGAAAGAAAGAGCAACTGTGGAGGGTGAATGAGGACACCAGTGGCGGGAGAGAGAGCGGCCAGATCACGCAGGGTTTCCTATGGCAAGCTAAGGGTTGGGATTTTTTCCAAGTCAGTAAGAGGCTATTAGAAGGTTCATAGTAAAGCAGGCACTGTAACTGCCGCGTGGATTGTGTAAATGATGTGTGTTTGTGAGTGTGTGTTTGAGCAAGAGCGGAAGTGAAAAGTTCAGATGAGAGAGATGATGCTTCCAAACATAATTATGGGATGGAGAGAAGTAGACAGATTCCAACTGTGTTACTCAAGTAACAGAGATTTCTATAGTAGTGACTATTCAGTGTACCGACAGACCCCTAGATGTGCTCAGCTTTAACATAGAAGAGAAGCACAAAACCCACACAACATGTGGATAGTTGCTTTATATCACTGTGTTTTTGTGGAAGAAGGGACCGCAGAGCCACTTAGCAAATGAGCAGACAGTGAATGGTATGGCCGAATAACTTCTTCACGGGCATGTTATTAACTGGTTCAAAAGCCAAGAAGACTACATCATTGTCTCATAGCTTGTCTTTCTCCTCATATTCGTGTTCGTTGTTAATGTCAATGATAGCTCAATAAAACTGGAAAGGAAAAAAGCATTTGTCCTTCGGATGACATTATAGTGGATTAGTCTAAGGTTCCTGGTTACTTAAAAGAAGAGCTCAGAAAGGCTGCTTTTATAACATCTCACATGTTCTCAGACTTTGTCTGAAATGGGAAAGACGTCCAGCGCCGGGGTTTCTACAGAGAAGGCATTTTAGCATTTAACGTAGATATTTGACTGTCTTTCTGCATTGCTGTGTCTATTATTGAGACTTTTGTGTGCCAGATAATATAAGAACAAAAAATGGAGGGATTTTTCTCTTCCAGATAATCTTTTGAAGTTCTGAAAGTAAATTTATTCCACAAGGCAGAGAACTTTGAAAAATGTGAAGGCAAATAAATCTTAAGCATTTTAGCTAAATTATAAAAAAGGCATTTCAATTCTGCGTGCTTTGACTGCTCATCAACTTTTATAGGTGAGGTTCTTGACTTCCTAAAGTGTTTGTTTGCATCCCATTTACTATGGTCAGAGTGAAAGAGCCCAGCAGTTCTTCCTGTTACCAAGAGATAAAAGATAACTATTTGAGAAAAGCTGCAGCCAGGAATTATTTTCTAGTGTTTACTGTTCTACACTCATAGTTGAACTATGATTATTTTCATGCTAGAATGTGATAAATGTGTTTGTCTGGCAAGGAGACCATTCATTTAAAAGTAAATATTTATAAGCACACAACTCAGTTATAGATTATACAATGTGAATGCTATTTCAACACCTACTTCATGTAACAAATTATTCCCCAGTGCTCTATCCATAACAAATGTGTCCTGGAATTTCAAAGTACTTTCTTCTGAGAATGTGGAGAAAGAATCCCTAGGTGTCATTATGGTTCTGATAGAAATGACCTAAATGACTTCAAAACCTTTGAAGGTATATCATCTACTCCTTTATAAAATGAAGAGAGTGTCTAGATCAGATGGTCTAAGATTCCATTCTTCTCTCAAATTAAAAAGATACTTTCTAATTTAAGAAATAATTAAAAATTGTGTGTGCCTCAAAACGCAAAGACTGTGTCTTAGGAAGCATCTTTCCTAACCCCTAGTCCTTTTTATGTCTAAATAATCAAAAGTGTTTTCATAAGTTGACCCATTCTTCCAAGTCAGGGATAAATTGCATCCAGGCAAGTGCATGATCTTTTAATGTACTGTTTCTGTTTGTTAGTAGTTGAGAAATTTTCATCTATGTTCATTAGGGTTATTGACCCACATAGACTTTTCTGTTCTTTTAGTGCCCATTTCCAGCTTTGGTATCAGGTTAACGTCACAAAGAGAGCTTGGAAATATTCAATTTCTGGAAGAGTTTGAGGAAAATTGGCATTAATTATTCTCTAAATGTTTAGTGGAATTCACTAGTGCAACCATTAGGTCTTGAGCTTTTCTTTGTTGGGGGATTTATGATTATGGATTCAATTCCTCTCATTGTTGGTCTGTTCAGATATTTTTCTTCATGAGTCAGTCTTGGTAGGTTGCATGTTATTTACTAGACATTTTTCTAGCTCGTCTAGTTTTCCAAGAGGATTTAAAATGACTATTGAGTGAGCATTAAGTTAAAGGTTTTAAATGATTTCATGATTGTCACTCTTATTATGCATTTCAATGAATGTTACAGAAATAGAACAATTCCATAAAAGCCAAAGTCTCCCAACAGGCAAGAACTTCTTCCGGTCACTCCCAGGAGCGTACAATGTGAATTTAAACAGAGGACAGACATCTCATCCATGATTTACGACTTTGTATCTAAGTGGAAGCTGCATATCAGTTGCTTATTTATGAACAGATAGATAAATATTCATCCCATTTAGCCATTTAAAGAATGTCATCCATGGCTTTTTTAGGTCACTGAAGTACAAAGTACAATGTACATGCAGCCAATGGCCTAAGTGAAAGACTCTGCTGGGATTATTTTCCTCGTTTTGGTGACATGACATTCCCTATGTCTATAAATGACAAAGCTTATATACCCAGTGTGCACAGAGTTTTTTAAAAAGTGCACCATAACCTCAGTGTTTACTCATCTACTTGAGCCTCCACCTAGTTATTCACAGAGAGTTGCTGAGCACCTACTGTGTGCAGTGTAACAGAAGTTTAATCAGAAAACATAGAGAAACTATTTCTTTTTCTAGGGGAAATTCAAATATTACAGGTATTTTTATAACATTGCATCCTTAGGTTTGCATATTTCAGGTTTTAGAAATGTGGTTTATTTATGTCTTAGAAGTGAGTTTTCGGTTAGTACATGCTGCTTTGTTACAGGTGGATGATAACAAACTGGTGCTCTAAACTCATGCTCTTCCTCCTCCCCCACCTTCTCTCCATCAATTATCCAACATTTTAATTTGTATGTTCAGTACTGAAATGATCAAGTGAGGTTTAAATATGTGCTTCTTGGCTAGATTTAAAAAATTAACTATTTTTACTACCAGTGCCCTTTTTCACAGTTTTTTTCCTAAGGCTTTTAAATCCTATTTGAGGACAATTTACAAGGAGAATAAAGTTCAATTCTGGGAAATCAGGTCAGCTGGATATGAGGTATGATTAGAGCTTTCAGTTAATTTCCACTTTCTAGATTTCAGTCAGTTGTGAAGTAAGTGGTGTGTCTCAGTTAAAGTCAACTAAAGATACCTTCAATTTCCTTTTATAATCTTTTATCCATTGTATCCATTTCACTCAGAAGGCTTGAGTCCAGTTCAAAATCTCACCTTGGTCATTTAAAAGAGTTTCAGCACCTTAAACTCTTCATTAAGTCACTTATCGAGGGTTTCAGGTGGATGTTTCTAGGTGTAGCTGCTGTCGTGTCGCCTGCCTGCTCAAACACGTCCAGACGAATTCCAATCACCCGCCTTCTAAATCCAGCAGAAAACTCCTGGGTCTTGTACTGCAGAGGCTGCAGGGTGGTCCCAAATTCTTCCTTTAAAGTCTCCACGGAGTCCCCTGGCGCTAGATTAGGCTGAGATGCAACTTCATGTAAATAATTCCTTTTACTACTATAAAGAGCTATTCCTTCTAAATTCATGTTTTTATGCACTTCTTTGTGAGAAACCCCACTCATGGTCCTTCAAATCAGGTACTACTTTGCCTCACCTTGAAAGGGCGGCAATGCATGCCTTGCCTCTGTTTCAAGTTATTTATTTAGAAAAGCTACCTATGAAAGAGTATTATTTTTCCCCTAAATGAAGTTTCCATCATTGCTTTCCATTCCTTGCAAGAGCAATAAATTTTCATTACCAAAAAAAATGGAAAAAAAAAGAGATAAACAGAGGGAAAGCAAAATCTTCTGTAATCCTACCTGTCCAGAGATAACTGCAATTGAATTCTCACATATTTTCTTCCCCTTTTGCAAGAATACCACACTTTAAAAAGTTCTCATGTGGGTTTAAAGCAATGCTGAAACATCAGCTATTACAAACAAAAAGAAACAAAAATGAGAACGCCACCCCCACTGTAGCATGCCCTTGGTTATCTGTTTTTCATAGTTTTTTTCTTTTTTTATGAAAAGAACATCACCATTTAGAGAAAGTTTCCGTTCTCGTATACAGTCTAAATTTACCTCAGTCTCTGGGTTCTCAAGTATAATGTTACTGTACTGAATACATATTCATATTCCAAAGCAAATAAATAGCATCAAATCCAATAATATTCAAATTTCAGTGGGAATTCTTAATGAGTAGACTAGGAAGTATCATGTTCTGCTTTAAGCAAAGAATTCCATGGTGGTCTTTTAATAAATCTTTTTGGCTCACTGGCATCATTTGTGGCAGAAGCATAGAATCACAGCTCTGCTGCCTACCCACTCAGCCCACTATGGTTGGTTAAGGTTAAACCCACTCTGCAGGTATTTCTGGCTCTGATTAACATGCCAATCACATTCCCAAATTAAGTTTTCTACCATAAAAGAGACATTAAACAATTGCTGAGAAAACCATTATGACTCATGAGAATCAAGAAGGCCCAACCATCACATCATAATAGCTTGTGAATATCTTTTTATTGTAGGACCTCCTCATGTAAGAGAGAAAATAAAGCTTTTCTTTGGATCCTCAAGGTATCATATAATATAGTCGGAAGTTTGTATTGGAATCCACTTCAGCCTTGTTCGTAGCATTGGTTTACTCTCTTGGGGCCAATTTCCTCAGTATAGGTAGACAATTTCAAGTTGGTTTTGACGTCTATAAAAGCAATTAAAATTTGACTGCTCCAGCACTATTTCAGCAGGTTTGTTAATCTTAATATATTGAGGCTTATCTGAGCAGGGATTTATGTAGCCTTTTAAGTGAGTTAAAATGCCTTCATTGTCTATTGCTACTAATAAGGTAGTTATTTCTAATTAAGTTTCAGAGTGAAGTTTTCCATTGCAGGCTTTCATTTACATGCATATATCTTAAAGTAACCAGAGTCAAGTTATTTAACTTAAAATGAATGACATCTTTGGGTTAGAGGGCTTTTTTGTAGACACTATGTATAGACACTATCTCTAATGATATATGAAATTTAATATTATGAATCTTTATTTTATTGTTTTTGGGAAGGTATCTATAGCTTTCACCATTTTCTTAAGTAATCATGACCCCCAAATGTTAAGAACTCTTACACTAACATTAAATACAACTGAATGAATTTTCATTCACGTTTATGGAAGTAAAGCAATAGAATCTATTTATATAACCCTTGTATCAAATGTGGTTAAGCAAAAGACAGGAAGAGTTCTTTCAAGATAACTCTAGGAATTTTGCTGATAGCATTATTTCAAGAAGAGTTATATTCCTAAATAATCAATCGTTTAATGACAATCAGCTTAATGATAACAAACAAGAAAGATGATAGTGATAAAATATGTTGCTGTCTCTACTTGGCTGTTTATTAGGATGTGTTTAGCAGCACATTTTTAAAAGATGCAAAAATAATCAGCTCAAAGAAACTTTTTGATAACTGTTGGTATGTCATTGAGAAAGGCAGTCATTGCATTAAAATGTGCTCATTTTCATGAGGAATTCCCAGAGAAGTCCCTGTTTGGCCTTTGTTTCAAGATTAATTGTCCTTAACCTGAGTGATTGCTTCCATTATATTGACCTCTGGATATTGAATATTGTGCATATCTGGAACTTGTATAGCTCAGTAATTTTAAGATGAATTGCAAGTAATTTTTATTATTGATATTAAAATAATGACGTTTATAAATTATGTACTAAATTAAGCAGTAAATTAGACAGGAGTCAGGATTTTCTATGTGCATGTCACAGTCATTTGAATCCTGTACACTTTCTTCTAGAGTGACAGAGAGAATTAATAGCAAAGAGCAAAACTAGAAATGAGTCCCCACAGAGGAATTACATCACAGCTAAAAGTCATCTGTCCTATAAGTGGAAATGGGGAAATATTGAGAATTTTTACTAAACTTGAACAATTTTCCATTTTTCTAGTTAACTACATGGTTTCATCCAAAGAAGAGCTCTGTATCTTCATGATATTTATATTCAACTTCTCTGGCTTCATGCCGCCTTCAAAATTATTTTCAATTCTTTTGGTCTCTTCCTTTGGGAGCAGTGGGGGCAGAGGGGTTTGACTTTTAAGTCAGGTTATTATCTTCTTGGGCAGTTTATATCCTTATAAGTTGTTCACTTTATTTTTGGAGAAAATGGTAAATATACAAGTGAAAAAAGTGTAATAAATGTTTATGCTGTCATTTTTCTTGTTTCTGCATCAATCAGTAAAATATTTAGAGTTTTGGAGCTGGCCACGGAAACAATTATTTTCACTCCCAAGTTACAGGGACTCTCATCCAAGTGAAAACGTAGAGCCATACTGAGAAACACTCCAAGTCTATTAAAATTATTAATTAAAATTCAAAGACAACCTCAATCTAAAAGAAAACCCTGTTAATAATATAACTCTAATGTGGAAAAATAGCCTTCTCACAAAACTTCTCCTTTTGTTTATTTGTAATGCTTTCCTCCTTATAATGGAGAGGTTGCCAAGAGTAATGGCGAGCTTAGGAAGGCTTAACTTCACCATGAGTTGAAGCCATAAATGAAGATGTCCTAGAAAATGGGACTGATAAGGCTAAACATGCAAAAGAATGCCTGAACAAAAAGAGGCATAAAGAGAGACAGAAGGAAACTCTAGAAAGAAATTGTGAGGTGGAAAGCATGCTGAATTGACTGCGCAGTAAAGATGTGGCTGTGGGATCAATAAGACAGGAAAAGGTTGAGTTGTGATTCAGCTTCCAGCTTGGCTCGAGTGATGGTCCCCAGTGGTCTAGGACTGAAGGAATGTGGCTCCTTGCACCTTGACTGACAAGAAGGGTATTTTGTGTCTGTGCTCAATGAGTTCTAGAGAAGTGGCCAGGAACTTTCCCAGTTGCTCAATTCTGCCGGCTGTGGATGCTTTGTTTCTGGTTGCCACTTGCCCACAGGGTTTCCTTTCCATGTTGAATAAGATCTACTTTCTGAAATAAATTATGCCACTGGGCACTCGTTTTAATAAAGAGGTTGCTATATTTTCACTGTTAATGGTATGTGGGTTTGAGGCTGGGTAGACACCTTTAAATGGAGTCAGGATGTGATATGTGGCACATCCATATCTTCATTTCAAAATCAGTAGCACAGGAGAATGAATTAGAAGGAAAGCCCCTGGGGAAGGAGGAAGCAGCAAATAGGCTGCTGAAGTTCATTTCTCCTCTTGGATGCATGTTTTATGTGTGAAATGTAAAATGAATGATAGTTAAATCATTTCCAGCACAGAATGTTTTAAAACTTCTTGACAATACAGTTAGACAGTATTAATAAAAAAACAAAACAAAACAAAAAACGGATGTTTTCCAATCATCTTATTCTATTCTATTTATAATATGCTGGGATATTTCTAAATCACGTGGAGAAGCAGCATAAATAATTAGCTGTCATTTAGTTCATAAACAAGAACAGAGAAGCAACCAAGAGCAATTAATGCTGCTATTCACTCTTTTAGTTAAGCATATTAGCTTAATTCCCTTCACACTCATTTAAAAAACGTGAAAATCCAAGAACAGAGAGCAAATGTCACCTGCCCATCGTTATGGTGGTTGGTGAGGATGGAGTTCAAGTTCAAGTCCACATTCTCTGGTTCCAGAACCCAGGCTCTCTGATCACTCACCGTGTGTTAGGTTCAAGCAGGCATTGTCACACCACCTTTACCAGTATCAATCCTCCAAAACTTCAGGATGCAAATATATTAATAGACTTCATTTTTGTATCATGGACAGGGGATTCAGTGTGTAATAAAAACCGAGCCAGGAAACAGGACAACAGGACCTCTTTCCTGGCTAATCTCCCTGCCTGCTTTCACCATCTCTCCTAAACTTTCTGAATTCTGCCCTAAAGCCTTCTTCTTCCAGAGAAGCACATTGAGAATAAAGAGCCCTTGCATGACTTCTCTCTTTTTAAATAGCATTCAGATGGAGAATCCTGTTAGGGACATTTGGCAGGTAACAAAATTGTTCTCCTTTGTCAGGAGAAAGTATAAACATTTGCTCTAATTAACTGGAGCAGGTAAAGTTTTGCTTCTTTTTCCTTGGAAAGAAAATCACATCAAATCAATGTGTAGCCACGCCCCAGTGAAGCAGGAAATGGTCTCAATAACTAATGAATTTTAGCTTCAAACCAAGAAAAATAAGGAAAGAAAATGGATGTGGCAAATGAACACTAAGTGGAAGCTTGTAAAGTGGCAGCGAATTATTTCTGCCCCATGGTCAGACACTAAGAATCCAATATCAAAATAATGCTCCACTCTACTGTCAAGGCACCATGAGTTTTACTTGTCACTACTAACCTGTGGGGTCACTGACCCAAATGTCATCAAAGGAGGACTTGGAGGATAAAATAGAAAGACATTTCCCCCCATAACCTCTCTTGTAAACCTTCTCTGTGGCCTTACGATTACTTACTTTCTCAGATATAATAAAACAAATTAAAAATATTTTTCCCACATTAGTGTTTGAAATAGTTAATTCACAATTAGTATGTCCAGTGTGGTTTATTATTATCCTTATCACAATTTTTAGCGTTGACACTGGGACCAATTGGAGCATCACCAGGTTCAAGACAGGGCAGGTTGGAAAGGAGTGTGGCGCCCTCATAGGGGAAGCCTGAACCCCTGGCGGCAATGTGGAGTCAGTGTTCGGGGTGTGTGCTTGACCAAATTAACTTTTAGGAATCTGTGACAGAAGCGTGACAACATTGCTAAACTGGGACAGTCCCAGTCAAATGGGGATGCATGGTAATACTATTCATTACATCCATTCTGAACATTATTTGAAGTCCAAATGCTGGGTCAGGACTGCTGCAGACTTATCTGGAAAAGAATGTTCAGTTGTTTTCTTTTCTTACTCGTTTTGCTAATCCTTACTGTCCCAGTTCCTGACCACCTCTGCTCTGCCAAGTCTTGGGAAATCCAGACACAGAAGAGAGAATTGAAGAGCAGAGAGTATCTTCACTGGTTAGAGGCTAATCTGAAGGGACATGGTTTCTTCTGACTGTGGCCAGCTTGGAGAGCTTGGTGGACTCTCCTCCAGTCTCATTCATTTGCTGTCTTCCCCTTGTAGCAATTTGTGTCTTCTCCTGAGGTCTCTGGTTCTCAGAAATCCCTTGTCACACAGGTTCTCTCTGCTAGGGTTTAAATGTTCCTCCAGGTAACCCTCTATGACAAACTCTATTAAGAGGACTCTACGTTAGTTTTTTTTTTTTTTTTTTTTTTCCATTTCTGTCCACATTTTATTCCCTGGAAACCTGTAATTGATAGGAGTGTGATGACTTCCAAAACTGCAGGTCTCTATTCCATAATCAGATCCCTTCTTCTGATTTCTCAGTCCTGAGCCCTACAGGAGCCCACTGTGTTCCCCAAGACAGACAAACTCTCCTCATGACTTGCTTAACACTTCTTATGTGGCCAGAGGCCAGGAGAATACATATCAAGTATGGTCTTTTTTGTAGTTTACAACCAAAATTAGTTTCTCCAAAAGTAACTTTCAAGAAATTCTCAGGGTACTGAATATGATTCACAATGACACTATAAACTCACAACACTGACCTCATTTATTCACAGGTCTGAGTTCAAATATGGCTCAACTTGAGTGAATTTTGGTAACCATTTAATCTCCCATCCTTATTGGTGAAAAATGTTAAAATACTTAGAGATGCCTTAAAATTGACTAAAGTACACATAAAGCATTTAACCTAATATCTTGGTAGACATAAGGCAGTCAATAAATTATAGTATGATATAAAAAAAATCCTTATTTCTTCCTATAAAACATTTCCTGAGTCACTTCTATTCTTATATAGTCACTGAAAAGTTGAGTAAATAGCTTTTGCCTGTACTCTAGAAGGGCTAGAGGAAGAATGGCCCCAGAACTTCAGGCCTGTGGTGGCTTCAAGGCTAAGCCACATTCTTTGTGGCTCATCTGACCGATCTGTCCTCTTTCATGTGAGTGTCCCAGACACAATCAAAGGAATCACTGCCTTAGCAGACCTCAGAAAGACTGTCCAACTCACACATGTGCTCACAAATTAGAAGTTTTTTAAGAACATTCTAAATATCCACTCTAGGTTTTCTTGTACTTTTTAAAAACTTTAATGTAATTTGAATTTTTAAGGAAGGAAGACAGGCAGGCAAATGACAAGCAGGAAAGAAGAGAGAGAAGAAGAAGCATTCTGGTTATTTGTTGTCCATTTCAGCTGTTATCCCTGGCCCTGGGCTGTGAACCTGCGTGCTGAGGCTGCATGTGGACTGTGCCCAGGCATGGGCTTAGCACCCGAGCCACTGGGGTGCACCCATCCTAGGTGTTCTAATATGAAGAAATTTGCAAGTGATTTGAAAGATGAAAGGGACAAACAAAAGTAAGTCCTTGTCATCTGTCAAGAGCAGGTAGAGATGTTTTCTACACTTTTCCCTCTATTTTACGGCTTGGTTTAGAGTTCAGATAAAGATTTTTTTCAAAGGAAATTTGTAAAAACAAGGCTTATAATTTTTGCATCCAGTTTTTATGCTTAGATAGAAGAGGTACATTGAAATAGATTTTTAATTTTGAGAAATAAAGAATTCAAATTGTAAATAAAATGTTTGACTTTTTGTCTCAAATTATATTTTCTCTTGCCAAAGTAGAATCTATATCTTTATATATTTCTCTGTGGAGTAATCCTTCTGTAAGGACAGGGCACTCAAAGATAAGCGATCAGAGGAGAAAACAGAAGAGAGACTGGAGGTGAGGAAGGACATACTGGTGAGGAGTAAAGACACATTGCTGAAAGCATCTTTTTCTTGAAACAAGTTTTAATTGTCCTTAGAAAAATTAAGCCTATTCACTGATGATGTTATGACAAGAGTGAACACTCAATCAAATATGCCAAAAGGTTTAGGAGATAAGTAATTTATATGCGTATAAATATTCACTCCCATCTACTCATCTCATATTTAAGTCCTCCGTGTTTCCTTTCTCTCCCAGTCCAAACCAAGTATCGGTAGCGTGGCTACCTAAAAAATAAGCAGCAATAGAAAAGAAGCAATTCATGCTTTGGATAACTAGCCTTTAAATCACTCACAGTTCTGGCACTTTACAAGCCCAGGAGTAAGCTAGGGTGAGGATGACTATTGACCTGGTTTTGTGCTCTTCACTTGATGTCACATTTTTTATTTTTTCTAATCGGAACTTGGTGAAACTGATCTTAATGGCTACTAAGTTCCTGACTGATTTGAATGGCTATAGCTAGCACCTCTATGAGGCTGGTAATAAAAACGATAAGGATAAACTATCTCTACTGTTATTATTTACAAATCACTTTCTCATACCTGACTATTTTTATGGTTATGATTTCCTGGGTAGTCAAGAATTTGCATTTCCACTTTACAGAAGAAGCAACTAAGACACAATGAAGCTATTTTTATTACCCAAATTCACACAGTTAAAAGGGGTGAATGTAAAACTACAACCCCAGTTTTTTCCAGACTCACATCTTATTACATACCATGAAGTCACCTACCTACATCAAGCACTCTGTCCTCTATGATTGGGGGGCCAGAAATGAGCGCATGAGCTGCTCTGGTATTGACAAGAGCTACTGCAGAACCCAGAACAGACCCATCAACTCTACAAAATATTGTTTGTGAAGTAAAACCAGATAGGAGGACTTCAGAGAACTTTCCATGGAGAGGATAGAACCTATGTCTCTTTCCTCATTTCCACTTGCAGATATTAAGTTGTAAGTAAAAAAAAAAACCTATAAAATCCAAATAACCCCATAAAGGAAGGCACCAAGTTATGGAAATAGAGCTAGAGACAAGACAAAGCGATCAATATGCGGATCCGAGGTTTTGGGTTTTTTTGTATTAACAGAGCACTGGCTGCTCATCACATTCAAGCCGCTGTGACTTAGTGCCTTGGCTGTGAAGTTGCTAGATGTGCAGCTACAGTGCTGCTTGTTGGCTTAAACTTTTTCCAAATTTTGTACTTTTTAGAGCCTATGCTTCCTGCAATATCATCTCTGACATTTCCTAGGGCTGCGTTTTCTTGAATAAATGTGCATATACAGAACAGCTCTCCTTTCCAACATGTTTTTCAAGGAGTGGAAGGAGTCTGACTTGTATATGGAATTCTTCACCAATTGTTACATCACTCTGGAAATTTTATACCTGCATGGATAGTGGATGAAAGTCTAAGAATTGCATGTAGATAATGACAGCATTCTAAGTGTAGCGAATTGTTTCTTAATGGTTTTTATTTCTTTCCTGGAATAAAGCTGCAGGTAATCCAAAGAACTCTCTCTATAGCTATGTATGCAGATTAGGACTAGTTAACATAAAACCCCTATATTACGGGCTCTGAATGATTGCAATTCTTTCCTGCAACTCCTATTAAGTGAGGGTTTATTTTTCAACTGCATCTGGGTTAACCATCTGACTTGCTTTGACTGATTAGCATTTGAGTTTTAAACAGTACTTGTCTATTGGGATTTGCTCCTATTTCTTGGGAACCCCTTTGCCACCAAGTGAGCAAGTCCCACTAGCTTCCTGGAGGATGTGAAACCACTTGGCATAGGCTCCAGCCATCCACCATTCCAGCTGTTCCAGCTGAGTCCCCAGGCCTGGGCATGAGGCTATGCTTGACGGCCAGTCCCCGCAGAGCTGCTGTAGGTGAGAAGAGTCACCCAGCAACTCAAAGAATCATGAGGAATAACAAGTGTTATTTTAGGCTAAGTTTGGGGATGATTTTTTATGTAGCAAATGCTAACTGATACACACTGAAAGGAAAATGATTTAATAGCAAACATTTGCTTCAAAGTAACATAGAAGTAATACAGTCGCCCATCACATTTTTCACAGAAATAGAAAAGGGAACCCTAACATTTGTACTGAATCATAAAGACCTTGAATGGATTTCAAACTACATCATAAAGTTATTGTAAAGCCAAACAGTAATGTATAAAAAAATCTAAAAGAAAAAACAAACTCATACATATATAGCAAATACAATTGCAATAAAAAGGCCAAGTACATGCAATGGGGAAAAGACAGTCTTTTCAATAATCAGCTTGGGGAAACTGGCCAGCACACACAAAAGAATGAAAGTGGGTGAGCATCTTATACCACACATAGAAATTAACTCAAATTAGGTGAAAGAACATAAGACCTGAAACCACAAAAATCCTATACTAGTGGTACCTTCCTTGAGAGTGGTCTTGGTGATACGTTTTGGGATTTGATGCCACAAGCAAAGGAAACAAACAGATGAGACGACCTTGTTTAGAAAGCTACAGCAAAGGAAATCATCGACAAAGTGAAAAAGCGACCTGTGAAACAGGAGAAAATATTTGCAGATCATGTATCTGTAAGGGGTTAATATTAAAATGTGTACAACTTAGTAGCAAGGAGCAAACAAAACCAGTCTTATTGAAAAGGAGCAGAGGGGTGTGCCCTGGTGGTCTCGTGGTCTCATTGCACCCTGGGAGCAGGACCACAGACATCTCAACAGCCTGGGTTCAAGACCCGGGGCTCGGGGAACAACTGAGTTCAACAAATAAATAAAAATAAATAAAGGGTTTCTTCCTCCTCTATTATGCTGCTTGCCTCTTTGCCTTTATCACTGCCTGCACCTTTCCTTTATTAAACAAATAAAGGCAGAGGCGCCGAATAGATATTTCTCCAAATAAAGCAAACAGATGGCACATGAAAATATATTCAACATCACTAGTCATTAGGGAAAAGCAAGTCAAAACCACAATAAAATATTACCCTATTCCTACTAGAATGGGCTATCATTTTTAAACAGGCAAGAGAAAGCAAGCATTAGTGAGGAAATGGAGAAAAGAGAGTTCTCATGCACTATTAGTGGGAATGTATATTGGTATAGCTACTGTAGAAAATAATGTGGAATTTCCTCAAAGACAGAAATGAAACTACCATATGATCCAGCAATTCCACTTCTGAGTACAAATAAAAATGAAATCCAAGCAGGATATCAAAGAGATAGCTGCACTTCCAATTTTATCCCAGAATTATTTATAATAGCTAAGATATCGAAATAATCTAAGTGCCTGCCAATAGAGGAATGGATAAAGATGTGGTATGTATGTCTGTATATGAGTGTGTACATGTATATATATGTTATACATAAAATATATATTCTGAGAGAAGGAAAGCATGCCATTTACAACATAAAAAGTCCAAGAGGGTGTTATGCTAAGTAAAATAAGCCAGATAAAGAAAGGTAAATATTGCATAGGATCACTGATATGTGGAATTGAAAAAAAAAAGTCAAAGTCATAAAAACAGAGAACAGATAAGTGATTGCCAAGAACCAGGGAGAAATCGGCAAAAGGGCCTAAACTTTCAGCTACATCAAGAATAAATTCTGAGAATCTAATGTAAAAAACATGACTACAGTTACTAACACTGTATTGCATAATTGAATTTTGCTGAGAATATAGAACTTAAATATCCTCAGCCTTATCCACCCCCCACAGTCAAAAAAAAAAGTGAAGGAAAGATAAATACGTGAGATTATGATGTATTAATTCAAAGGATGGAAGGAATCCTTTCCCGATGTATATGCACATCAAATTGGATATTTTACAATTTCACTTGTCAATTGTACATTGGTAAAGCTGTAGAAGTTGTTTATTTTTAAATATTGGTGCTTTTGTGTAATGTATTGATTATTTTTTACTAACAAAAGGTGGCTGATTTTCAGCACTTAGCTTTCCTGAAAAAATAACCAAAGTGTCCAATTTACTGTTAGAAAAATTTTAAGAATTTGAAAATTCTTTTCTCATTTCAGGGTGATATAAAATCAACAATGAAAGTTACTGTTTTCTTAGGCACTTACTCTAGCCCAGTGCTTTGGATACATTATCTCGATCACAGCAATAGCAGCAGGAAAAGTTTATTCTCCCTGTTTTCCAGTTTACCAACCAGGCATTTCTACGGTGGGGCCAGGGTTCAATTTCACATCCTTCTGACTCAACCGCTTTAATTTATGACTGTCCAAGCCGCTTACATTGCTATGAAAAGTTTATAGTCATTTTCCTGGTGTCAATGGGTGGAAAATTCTGGAGGAGTATAGAGAGGAGCAAAAAGTTTGCTGACAAGGAAGGCAGAAAAAAATGTGATAAGTCTTACCTGTTTCATAATTTTTATTCCTATCATTATTACTTAAAGTACCCTTTGTAAAATGTTTATTCTCCCATCACTCATGAAAAATACCAAAAGGCAGAGGGTATATGAAAAATGATCACTTTTGGATCACTACACAAGTACAAACAAATTCATACTTTCCTGTCAATCAAGGAAGCTATGTTATCACCGTAAAAACCCTGTCATTACCTCATGTGCACACACACACACACACACACACACACACACACACAGCCCTGCCCTATTGCTTCTTTCTCTCCCTGCTGCAGTATTATGAATGTCCTTTTGACTCATGAAAGTGGTTTTTCTTTCTCATGGATCAACCCAAAGTGTCATTTCACAGGGAAAACTAGCTATAACTCCACTGCACGTCCTGTTCTCAATCTGAATGTTGTCCTTATTATTTGATTTTCTTTCTCAGAAGAGGATTCCCGATGCTCTCTGACACTTGTCAACACATCCTAGTTTGTTAATAGGATCAGAAAGACATTTTTTAAGAAAAATAAGGACTAAAATTCTCTCTTCTGGGCTGTAGAAATGTAATTGATTTACCACTTCTGAAAAACTGTGTGATACTCTAAATTTGTGAGGATAGAAGAAAGGTGTTAGACAGATCTTACTAGATAGTGACACACTGACAAATGTCTCCAAACCTTGATGTAGTGTAACGCAAGTCTCTCCAGAACAGAAAGCATCTGCCTCAGAGTAATGACTTCTTTCTTGGGGTGTGAGCCTAATCAAACCCAAGACAGAAACTCATGAGTTTAATGGCATATCTGTAGGAGACTAAAGGGAATGACAAAACTTACCTTACAGAAAATTTCAGATTAAAAAGTGGATTAAATGTTTCCGAGGTGGCGTTTCAGAGGTGACATACATTCTTTGAAACTCAGAAAGAGCGGGTCTGATAAAACATCTCTCATAAGAGGGCAAGTGTTTCATACTTCTTTTGAATATATCAGTTATCATTAGGAATGCTAAGGAGATAAGTGACAGCTTCTTCATGTTAATACCAAAGTTCATGAATCTTTAAGAATCTTTTACTCAGTTATCATTTCTAATTGACCTGGAACCATGTAAAACAGCATTGGTGGAAGGGTCTAGAAAATAAAAGTATCAACGTATAAACCCTATTCACATAACCAATGTGGTCCACCCTCCAAGGTGAAGAGATGGACTCAGTTAACTTTCTTCTGCTCAGTTAACTTTCTTCTGCTCACATCAGACATTATTCCCCTTGGATACTGAGCAGTGGCTCAGGACAACCAGCTTTGTTGCTCTAGGAGGTGGATAAACAAAAGGAAATGGGAACGAACTTTACTCCATAGAAATCTTCAGTTTTTTTAAAAGGTCGTATATACTATTTTTCCCTGTTAGGTAATGGAGTAAGTCAGGACAGAAAGAGATAAAGGGACCAAAAGAGACAACAATAAAGAGAAGAAAAAAGTAACGAAATGACAATGAAGTTTCCTCTTTGACTAATTTTATGAAAAACCTGTATTTGACCCCTTGTTTTTGATGTGAGCTGAGATTTCTCAACTTGACTTAATTGGGGAGAAGGTGGAGACAGGCAGCTGTTTCTGCATCACTCCTTCCCCAGCGCCCACAGGAGAGCCAGCCTGCACTCAGGCAAAATAAGAGGATGGTTGTTTTCTTCTTTTCCATTTCTAAAGCACAAAGAGATAAGAGTTGCCTTTTGGCACCCACTAAGTAGTTGGGAACAGATTGATTTATCACATTGGCTGTTTAGTAACAGTGATCTAGTCTGGGAGGGAATGATCAAAGCAGGTAAATCTAGTGTAGGGAGCTGTAAATAGAGAAAATTCCAAATGGTGAGGCTTTTGATTCAGAAGGGAGTCTGGGGACTTCTCTGAGTCATTGTAGAGATAAAATGCAATATTACAGATTGTTGAAGAATATCTGAAGCTTACATAGAGCTGTAATTCAGTGTGGCTTCAACAACAATGTCTTTAAAATTCTGTAACTGCAAACAAAGCATGGTGGCCCACTTACATGAATGCTGTTTCTACATTGGATTCTAATTCAAAGGAAAGCAACTAAAACAGATTCCTTGAGCATGATTTTTAATTGTCTGCACAGGAGACTGTATCATTGCAATGATAGTTGGCATCATGATGAATAAACACAAAGCACTGAAGCTCAAAATTAATCTTTTTCATTTTGTCACACAGGACTTTACAACTTTGCTCAATGCCTATGAAGTGTGTTGTGTTTTGAGACAAACTTAATGGAGGATATCTCACGAAGGGCTAGGGATTTCAGCTTGGGTTGTGTAAAGCAGTCATAGCTACTCAGAATCTCTAGTGGAGGGGAATTAAAATCTGTGGAAGTGGAGCAGTGAAAATATATCTGTCTCAACGGGTACCCTTGATGCATCTGACTAATTTTATACAGTATACCTTTTTTTTTTCCGCCATTGTAGAACATCTGGTGTGAGATGGCTTCCTCTGGGAACAGTATAAAAATTGACGGAATAAGAAAGGATCTTACAGAGAGCATTGTGATCAAAGTCTTATTTAATTGGTTGGGAAATCGACAGGGAAGGGATTAACCAAGTTCCTACAAAACTAGCCAAAGTCTGACCAGGTATTAAAAATCACAAACGCTAGATGTGAAGAATACAGCACTGATAAAATATAAACAGGGAAAGCTGCATAAAATAGCCCAATCTTGCAGAAAATCAAATCTTAAAAATTAAAGAGAAAAACATAGAGACATTTATGGAGAAGAGAGTGAAACAAGATTGAGGAGAAATGAAGAAAATCTGCAAGAAATATCAGATACCATGAACAAGAAAACATAAGGATGATAGATATTCCAAAAGGAGAGAAGAAAAAGACATGAGCAGAAGACTTCATTAAAGAAGTACTAGCAGAGAGCTTCTCACATCAGTCAAAAAAGTAACAGTGAAGGTCTAAGAAGCTGATATAACACCAAAAAATTCTAAATCTAAGAAGATACACTCATGGCAAAACTAGCAAAAGACAATGATTAAAAATTCACTCAAGACTGCTAGAGAAGAAAAACACCTGTAACCTACAAAGGCACACTCATCAGGCTATTATCAGATCTCTCAACAGAAACCCTATAGCCAGGAGAGAGTGGAACAATATATTCAAAATACTAAAAGACAAAAAATATTAGTCAAGAATAATCTGTGTTGTAAAGTTATCATTCAAATATGATGGAGAAATAAAGATCTTCAACTGTTAAAAAAAAGTTAATGGATTTTTTCCATCACTAAGTCTGCCTTTCAAAAAATGTTGAAAGGAGTTCTGCAAGAGAGAAAATGAAAACAAATTGATACCAAGCCCTAGAGAATGGTGACAAACAGTAAATTGAAACAAATAAACAGTAAAAGTACAGATGGGATCAACTGGAGAGAATGAAAAATCACTAAAAGGGCAAAGAAAAACATGGAATCTGCATGGACATATAAACATGAAAGAGCATCAGCTCGTAAAAGACTATCATAGGGTAGTAAAGTTAGAGACAGTTAACATGGTAGCCACCAACCTGATCCTAAAGAGATACATAGCTGGGAAGAAAACAAAGCTGAAATAATTGGCACTTTCAGTGTCATCCATAAGAAAGAACAAACAAAAAAAGAAGCAAAGACAAAGACAGAAAACAAAGGCTCAAATGAAAATAATAAAACCCTATGTCTCAATCACTACCCTAAATTTCAATGGACTGAACTCATAAATCAAAAGACACAGAATGGCTGAATGAAGAAGCAGTACCCATTTATATGGAAAAATCTATCAAAAAAAATGAGGGTGGAAGAAAATCTGAAAGTGCAATACTAATATAAGACAAGATAAACTTTCACCTCGCAGGGGTTACAATGAGGCAAGGATAGACACTTCATTGGTCTAGGGAGTAATTGATCAAAAAGAAGTAACTGTCATTAATGTATATGCACCTAATGCCAGACAACCTGAATTATATAAAACAAATACTGACAGAGTTAAAAGGAAACACTGATAGTAACAAATGGTAGTAGGAGACTTCAATACTCCACTTATATCAATAATTAATCACCCAGGTCCTAAATGAAATAAAGGTCCTAAATGAAGCAATAGATTATATGGACCTAACACCACTTATACAGCATGTTCTATCCCAGCAAAATGAATATACATTCTTCTCAAGTGTGCATGGAACATTCTCAAGGATAGACTTATCCCGGTACAGAAAGTAAGTCTCAGTAAATTTAACAAGATTGAAATTATAGGAAGCATCTTTTCTAACCACAAGAATGTAAAACTAGAACTGAACCAGAAGAACAAAACTGAAAGAATCACAAATATGTAGAGATTAGAAAACATGCTTCTGAAAAATTCCTGAATCATTGATGAAATTAAAGATGAAAACTAAGAATTACTGGGAGAAAATAAAAGTGAAAGATGAACTACTAGACATGTGAGATGCATCAGAGGAGTTCATAGAGGAAAGTTTATAGCCACACGAGTGCACATCAAAAACAAAGAGACAGTCCAAATTAAAATTCTAACCACAAATCTGAAGGATTATAAAGAACAGAGAAATCAAAACCAATTATCAGTCAAAGGAAGGACATAAGAAAAACTGGGGTAGAAATACGTGAAATTGAAAACAAAAAACCATCCAAAAGATCAACAAAACCAAGAGCTGATTCTTTGAAAAAAACACTATTGATATACCCTAGTCAAACTCATGAGAGAAACCCTTAACAACAAGAATCAGAACTGAGAGAGATGAGACCATAACAGATATTGCAGAAATACAAAGGATCACGAGAGACAATTATTATAAGCATTGAGAGGTCAACAAATTTGACAGATTTCTAGAATCTTACAACCTCCACAAATTGAACCAGGAAAACATAGAAAACAGGAACAGATTAATCACAAGTACAAAAACTGAAGCGGTACTCAAAACCTCCCCCCAAATGACTTCACGAGTAAGTTCTACCAAACAGTCAAAGGAGAGATAATCCACATTCTCCTTAAACTCTTCCACAAACTTGAAGAGGAGGGAAAACACCCAGATACATTTTGTAAGAGTTAACAGTACCTTAATTCCAAAATAACACAAAGGAAACACCAAAAAAGGAAATGACAAACCAATGATCATTTATGAATACAGACACAAAGTACTCAATTAAATCTTGGCAAACCAAATTCAATAGCACATTAAAAACTTACACCTCATGATCAATGGGATTTATTCCAAAGATGCAAGGATGGTTCAAAATATGCAAACCAATCAATGCAGTATATCACACAACCAAAGAGAAAAATAAAAAATCATATGACAATAAAGAGATGAAAAAAACATTTGACAAGAGTCAACATCTATTCACCACAAAAACTTTTACCAGATAGATCTAGAAGGCACATGCGTAATAACAGAAACATGTGAAAACCTACAGCCTAACATCGTACTCAGTGGTGAAAAAGTGAAAGTCCTCCCCCTACGTCCCGAAACAAGAAAAAGCTACCCACTCTCAGTGCACCACTCGACGCAGCTCTAGCCAGAGCAATCAGGCAAAGAAAAGGACATTAAAGGAATCCAAATTAGAAAAGAAAAATAGAACTAGCATTACTTGCAGATGACATGATATTATAACTAGAAAATCCTAATGAATCTACCAAAATCTGGTAGAAAAAAAAAAGAATGCAGCAACATGGTAGGATATAGAATCGACACACAAAAATCAGTAGCCTTCCTTAATGCTGACAATAGAGTGGAGGAAAACGACATGAAAAAAAGAAAACCATTCACAATAGCCACAAAAAAGATAAAATGCCTGAGAATAAACTTAACAAACCAGATGAAAGACAATGAAGACTAGAAGAGTTTAACGAAAGAAATAGGAGACAAAAAGAAATGAGGCGATATTCTGGACCCATGAATTGGAGGAATTAGCTAAATTAAAATGGTCATTTTACCAAAAAATACAGGTTTAATGCAATTCCCATCAAAATTTAGGAATTTTCAGGAATTTCATCAAATTTTCAGGAATTTCAAGGAAAATTCATTTCAAGGAAAATGAACAAACAATACTGAAGTTTGTATGGAACCACGAAAGGCCTTGAATAGTCAAAGTAATCTTGAAGGAGTGGGGCTGAGGAGATAGCAGAGGAATGACCCTCTCTGACTTCAACCTGCACCACAGAGTGATCATCACCAAAACAGTAGGCTATTGCAACAAAAACAGACATACAGGCCGGTGAAATGAAATTGAAAGACCAGAAATAAAATCACACCTATGCTGGGAAAACTAGACAAACACCTGCAAAAAGAAAAAAAAAAAAAAAAAGGAACTAGATTATTCATTAGTACTACACACAAAAATTAACTCAAAATGGATTAAAAACATGCACATAAGACACAAAACTATAAAATCCATAAAAGAAAATGTAGAAAAAATGCTTTGTGACATCAATCTCAAAAATGTCTTTAGGGAAAAGACACCTGTGGCAAAAGAGATTAAAATATAACTAACCAGTGGTGACCACATCAAACTGAAGTACTTCTATACAGCAAGAAAACCATCACTAAATAAAAAGAGAATCAATGAAATGGGAGAAGTTTTATGCACAACATGCATCAAACGAGCTTAATCTCCAAAATGCATCAAGAGCTCACAAACCTCAATAACAAAAAAGCAAATGGCACACTCAAAATATGGGCAGAAAAATTATACAGACACTTATCTAGAGAAGACACACAGATATTCTAGAGACATGTGAAAAAATGCTCAACACCACTCATCATCAGAGAAATGCAAATATAAACCACATGAGATATCACCTGAGTGAGAATGTTTATATCAAAAAGATGAGAAACAAATGTTGGGAACAATGTGACAGAAATGTAAATTAGTGCAATGTCTTTGGAAAATAGTATGTTGATTTCTCAAATAAATAAAGATGAATTTACAATTCAATCCAGTTATCTCACTTCTGTGTGCCCAGAGAAGACAAAATGAATCAGAAGAAATACCTGCACCCCATGTTCATAGCAGCACAATAATAATTCCATAATTTATGGAAACAGCCTAAATGTCCATGGACAGGTGACTGGATAAAGTAACTGTGGTGTATATATTCAACGGGAATCCATGTAGCTGTTTAAAAATTGTGCCTTTTGCAAAAACCTGGATGGAATTGGAGGGGATCATGCTAAGCAAAACAAGCCCAAATGAAAAAGATATGTAGTGGATGGCTTCACTCCTATGGGGAATATAAAAAACTAAATAGACAGACCCCAAGGAAATTCACAGGACACCAAGCTGTGAATACCAGTGAGGTGGGAGATGTGAAGGAATAAAAGAAGAAACTAAATGGTTACAAAGGGCACTGGATCTCTGGTGGTGTGTGTGCTGTAAAATACATGGACAGAGGTGCATTTCAACATACTGAAAATGAATATAACAATGAAAATGAAAGAAATGACAAAATTATTTTTTTAAATGTAGATTCTGATTCAGGAGATCAGGGTGGAGACTGAGATTCCACATTTTAAACACATTTCCAGGGGCTGCTGATGTTGCTGGTCTGTGGTGCACACTTGAGTTACAAAACTGAAAATTCTCTTTCTGTGGTTTCAGAAAGCTACCTCTGGAAGTTGACTGGTGTCTAGTGTCGACCTTCCTTTTGTTGCTCCCAGTGTCTCTTACGGTCCCTGACGGCTGCGCAATTTGGTTTACTGGTCACAGAGGAACAGGTGCAGAAGACAGAAGGACCTTCCCAAGGTGGTGGCCAAAGTCAGGTGTCCAAATTCCTTAAGAGGCCAGTCGGGCCTGGGGGACAGCTCACTGCACTCACGGGCATACCTTCCATAGAAGACGGGGTTGGGGCCCCTGAGCTGGTGCACCAGCCCAAGGCTAAGAATGCTGCCCTTAAACTCTGAAAGGGACCGCAGAACTTGTGTTTGGAACTGACGTCTTCTCACAGATAGAGGATGCATCCATACAAATAAAGTCAGTTTCAGTGAAGAGTAATTTGTAAATATTTAAACACTTTTTGATAAATAATTAGGGTCTCCTGTCTGTTTTCATCTCTCTGAAATTGCAGATACCCAAACGCCATGTTTTTAAAGTTTTTTAAAAAATTTCATTTTTGCTATCTCCCAATTGACAAAGCTTCACAACCAATCGGAGAAATAAATTGACCTAGTGAATGAATCATTAAAACACAGCTCTTCTGTTGCTGCCTCACTGGTGGGCACCAGTGCATATCCAGATCTCCCTCCTTTTTAAGAGTATAGACAGAACTTGAAGAGACCTTCTGTGATGATCGCCAGGCAAGGAAGCAAAATTGTTTTTATGCATCACTTGATTGAAACTAGAGTGCAATAGAAATTTCTATAATGGTTCCTGTACCTATGTTGAAATCAACATATGTGGCTTCAAACAGAAGAAACTATAAGCAAAGAACTGTGATCCACTCTGAAATTTGGGCTGCATCAGCAGGTAATAGAGAGGCAGATGTAATGGTGAAGTAAGGGACCTACAGATACCCGGGCTGAATGAGCTACAGAATCAGAAACAAACAACAGAAAACTCAGCGCAGTGAAAAACCCTGCATTTGGGCTCAGGAATTTGAATCCTAGATCCAGGTGAGTGATATGCTTGCTTTATAAACTTGGATTAAACACATCACTCCTTTGAATTTAATTTCCAGATCTTTAATCTAGGGACAGTGATGCTTTTAGCTTTGAGTTCTTACCAGGATTTACATATGCAAATTACCTCACATGGTATCTGGTGCTGTGTTAGTGCTAAAAAATGGTAGCTCTTTAGTCATCAAGGAATGAAGAACACATGATACACGGTACCTTGTGGCTGGATCTAGGGAACACTATGCTGACTGTAAGAAGCCTGACAGGAAAGTCATGTATCAAATAATTCCATTTTAGGAAAAATACGGAATAGTCAAATCTACAGAGACAGAATGGGAATCAGTGGTTTCCAAAAGTTGGTACCAGGGAAGAAAGGGGAGAGATGGTTTAATGGGTACAGTTCTTCTGGGTGATAAAAATGTTTTGAAACCAGACAAAAGTAGTGGATTTACTAGATGGAACTCAACTGTATACTTTACAATGGCTAATTTTAGCTGATGTGTGTTCTACTTGAATTAAAAAAAATAATGCTTTCTCATCCTCCTTTTGCTCCACAAATTCTGTGAATCAGTTTTCTCCTTCAGGAAAAAAAAGCAAAACACATGTGCATGGTACTGTGCAATTCTGACCCTCTGATTTATGCATCATGAATGAGACTCTACTGGTGGTTAAGTCCGGTTCTGGTTGCCATGGGGAAATAAAGGATGGCATCTGTCTTAAGAAAGCACACTGCTAAGTAGGACACAGATACACATGTTATTTAAACAAGAGTACTTGATGAAGACACACTCAGACCAGGGCTACTTCAGAAGAGATGACTGAGAGAGAGTAGAATGGGAAGTATTTAGATCTGAGTCCCAAACTGAATAATATCTGACAAAGATGATGATAAGAAGAGAGAAACCATGCAATATTCTTCCAAACTGAAGGTTAGCAAACAAAATTAAATGCAAGTACATTTGTGATTAAAGTGCATAGCTCAATTAATTTTACAATGTACCAACACTCATGTCAGGATACAGAATATTTCTGTTAGAAAACAAGTATATTTGAATCAAGTCAAACTATGAAATCAGTTACTTTCAGGATTGAAACTATATCCTCTAGTGTAGGCTTATATAATCAGGGATGCAGTTTATGTAATGGTTTAAAATAATCCCTGTCTTGTCTTTATTTTGAAAAGTTATGTGACCAGCAAAATTTTCAGTATTTTCTCAGTCTGTTATACTTCCTTTCCTCCCATGACTTCTGAAATTCCCTTATGTCATTTAGTAAAACAAGCAAAGAATATCTTCCTATTTACAGTTTGCACAATAATCTAAGAAGTCAATATTGTACTGGACATGCAATGGGAAAAGTCTGCAGAGCACCTGCCAATTCCATAGCCATCTTTGAAGTGTTTCTTAGGCATAGAAACACCTAACAGGCAAAAGGAGGGTCACCTGACAGAGCCAGGTATTGAAATCTGGGCTGCAAACTACCGTATTTATTTAATTCTAAGCTACACTTTTGTTTGCCATTTTAGCGTCCCCGGAAAAATCAGGTGTGGTGTACATTCAAAGAGGGCTTTTAAGTAAATCTTATTTTTTTATTTTTGATTTTTTTAATTTTAAGAAAAACCTCTTGAGAGACTGCTGTGTGGCTTGGAATTGAATAAATATGGTAATACATTTGCTGTTTCAGAGGGTGCTCTGCCTGGTACTGGCGGGTGACTAGCCGAGGAGGCTTTTTTTGAGAGGTTTGAATAAGGAAAAGATACTGGAGCCCGAGCCATTACGCATCCTGACAGAGCCTAGCGTCCCACTACTTCACTCCTGAGACCTCAGAGGGGTATCTTCCACCTCATCTACAGAGAGAACCAAGGTGCATCTGCATTTCTTGGAGCTGTGCACACATTTTGTCTTATATGATCAAGGAGAGCACTTGTAGAAACACCTGGGGATTTCCAGGGCAGGTGTCTGGCCTCTGGGAAGAGCAATATGAGTTATTTTAGGAGGAGATATGGTGCAAGAACAAGACTAAATTGGCAAAAATAGGAGCACTTGTGGTCCCCCCTTTTTGCAAATTACCTAGATTTTACATTTTGTATACTTTATGAAGTGAGAAATAATCTGAGGGAGCATTTCATTTTTAACTCAGACAGATTTCACTTGCTTAGTTCTGTTACATAGCTACCAGAAGAAAACATATTTAAGACACAAGACTTTTGCAGAAGCAAATATGATTATCCAAGCAAGGCAGGAAGTTTGTCTAGGTTGAGGTTTTAAACAAATTCAGTTCATTTAATCAGTTCATTTACTCCGTTCATCTTCTAGTATTAGGGTCCTAACCAGTCCCTCCCAAATGTAAGATTGTGGACTTTAATACCTGGAAAATAAGAATGACTTTAAAATAGACCTCTTGTTTCCAACATCAATCTGAAAAATAATAAAATAATAAGACTTGCTATCCACAAAAGACAATTTTTTATATAATTTGCAGTTTTGGATGGGAAAAGCTCTTATCTATAGGCTTTTCCATCTGTATTTGATCTTCCTAGAACAATTGAAATATGAAGCTTGTTTAAAGCATCATTTCTTTTTATCCAGGGAAGACATCTATCCTCACATATTCTATTTTCTAATTCATCTACATTCTTCCTTGGAAGTAAAGAGAAGTTTTGACAAATGCATTTACAAAAATAATTAAAGAAAATGTGAAACAAGAAGAGAAGTCTGATATCCTAAAAATACTTTTGTTTTATTTTGTTTTGGTTTGATAATTAGTGAATAGGTTTCATCTTTCATACTAACATGTATTAAAGGATAATGACTATCATGAATATTTTGCTAAGAAAAAATGGATTCTTCATTAATGCTGCTCCGGACAAAGTGCTGAATGAGATTGATGAGCGTTGGCTGCTGGGTGTGGAGTATCTGCTATTCCTGTGCTCCAGGGGTATCTTTTTCCAATGATGTATGAATAATCCATGTAAATATCAATGATAGATTTTATTTCCTTATTGATAAAGCAATTGTGTTCACTGTAAAATTTATGAAGAACAGATAGAAACCAAACAGTAGAAATCATTACTATTCTATAACCAAGAAATGTGGCAAAAACACTGACATGCATTCTCTTTTTCTTTTCTAGGTATAATTGCCTAAAAATGTTTCTACTCATGTAGTTTTGCAAGCCAACTTTTACCACATTTCAGAAAAATCTTTATATAGCATTAAAAACATAACTTCCTTGCATTCCACTGTACAACTTTTATGTCATTTAACTACTATTCTTGTCAATTATGATGATTTGCAAATTTTACTATTTTAACAACTCGAATTTAACAAAATTTCTGTAGCCATGTCTTTTGTTGTTCCATGGTTATATATCAGGAAAAAAATCTATCAGGAAATTGCTGGAATAAATTACCTGCAAATTACTTTTGATGTGTGTTGAAGAGGAGCCATAAAGAATTGTTACAGAAATATATCCTCCACCAACTTTTAAAAAAAGAAAGTATATTCTAAGACATTAGATTTAATATAAAGATTTGAGACTAAAATAATACTGTTGTATGGATCAGCAATTAGCTCTCTAAAAACTGGTTTCTGTGATTATAATGAACCATATGAATGTCATTTAAAACCATGTGGGTGACAAAATACTTTTTTTAAACGCAAAGGTATAATGGAAAAGTTACCTGCTTGTCATGAATATCTTGACTCATTAGATAGGTAAGGACTTGATGCTGAGTTTTACTTTGACAGATATGTGTTATAGAAATTAGAATAAAGTCTTCATTACAAATAGCAAAGGCAACGTTTCCAATATAATCTGGTGTGTAAATTGAATCCAAGTCAACCAAACTTATTAAAATTATGGAAATAGTCTTGCAGCCTGAATGAAGACTTCAGTCTCTGAAGAGTATACTCATAGCAAGTCATTATGCTTAAAATAATGAGGCTGAGATGTGAATATTTGATACACTTTCCCTTCCAAATCAAATTCAGCAAACTTCAATGGACAAACAAATTATACCAGATACAATGTACGCAGACTATCAAAACACAGCCTCGCCCATGAAAGCTGTCACAACTACTGGGAGAAATCCAAATAAATATTTTGGAGACAGGGTAACAATTACTAGCATAGTTGCAAGTAATTACAAGACACAGGAACAAGTGGGACCAACAAGCTATAGCTGTGACCAGTAGTGAAAGCTTCATAAAGGAAGAACCTTTTAAAGTGAATTCGCTAGGAAGAGAGGGTTGTTAGGAGATTCTTTCATTAGAGCCTGTCTGTAAGAATTTCACCAGCCTCTGGTCCATTCAAAACAGTCTGCTGGGAAACTAAAAGAACTGAAATCAGCACGATCTGTGGCATTCATCTATCCACGAGACACCCTATCTCATTCTCCTGTATTGGACATGATCATTAAAATGGAGAATCAAACTCTCCAAGGCAACCACCTCTCCCTTGGCTTGACATTCTCCAGCGAAACAATATCTACCTCTTTAATCCTGTCAACTTGGGAGGAAAAGAAAACGGTGTCAGCAAATGTTTTTTCTTTACTAGCTGCTATTATACATATGAAAAATGATTTTCATTAGGCACCCAGTCTGCTCTAAGCACTGTGGGAGATTTATGGGGGAAAAAAAGCCCATCTCTGCAAGATAATTAAGCTTTGCAAAATCTATGAGAGCATGCATATGTTATAACGTCATCTTTCCGAATCGGACTCTTTATATAAAATTTGGGGAAACAGATATCTGTTTGCCAAAACACTATAGCATGAGAAGAAAAAATAAAAATCTTTGTGTTTTTAACCACAACAGCTGCTTTCAAAAAAAAAAGTCATCATAAAAATAGTTGAGCATGGCATGGTAATTGCTCAAGTTGTCATTTGATTGCTAGATTAAAAAATCCATATTTATAATTACAGCTATCATGCAAACAAATTCACAATTTTGAAAATATATTTTCCACTGGCTATGTCTTTAAGGACAGTAACTTTGCCCAGGGATTTGGGTGTGTGGTAAGTATCCTAAAGATTGAATGTATGCCTATTGCTAGTGAAAATGTATAATGTAGATCAGATTCTGATTCATAAAAAATATTTCTGACTAAATAATCTATTATAAAAGAAAAAATTTCTACCATTGAAACATTCTATTAGTAGGCAGAAGAATCTTTTGAAAAAGACTTTAAAAATCCAGTTAGCATCGTTTTAAACTTTCTATTAAAATATTTTTCATTAGCTACATTTTTGTTATATAACAGACCAATTCTCTGTTTTATTACATTCAAAAGATGTGAGATGTCTTCAGAGATGATCACTTTCAGTGTTTTGCTATCCTATTACATCTGCACTATTTTTATCAATGTGTAAAGCTTTTTTTTGTGATAACTGAATATCTACTCGGCTGACTGCCCAATGGACTGTTAAATTGAGAAAACCTGTAACAAGCCGCAGTTAATTTCAAGCTGTTATCAAGGAAAAGAGCTCTCTTGGAGGCATCAGAGTACAGGGGCAGTCACGCACAGCTCTGCTCACCATCCACAGGACTCAGAGGAGAGTGACTCGTGAGTAAGTTCAGGGATGACGATGCTTGTCAGAGAAGGGTTTGAACTGTATTGAGTGCTGACTTGAGTTGCTCTGACTCTTTACATCCTTTCAGTGCACCAGAATGCAAAAGGACTGCAAGCAAACTATGCTGAGCACCATAGGAGTCCATCTCTTCAGGGACCTGTCACACTGAGGCTGAAATCCAGGGGACTTTCATCAGTGCAGCCTGCAGACCTCAGAGCAGTGGCTTAGCCTTCCTTTACTAGGGCATCTTCATTTGTCAGAGGAGGATGTTTTATCTCCCTTCTGGGAGGTGTGGAGAACAAAAGTGGCATTTTAGAATTGTTAATATCCAGTAGACACTTTATGACTTTCCTAATTTAGAAGTCATTACCTTAAATTCTCTTTGGTCAATCACTGACAGAGAGAATCAAACGCTACTTTACTTGCCCACTCTACCTCAAATAAAGAAAAAAATGAAGCACAGTTTTCAGCAGTTCCAGACTAGATTTGAAATTGTAGGTTGGTTATTAACACCATGTGACATAACCAGATCTAGTCCCTTCTTTCTTTTCTTTGCTCTTCATTCTGACACTCCAACCACCAGTACTTCTTAACTGACAAATGTAAGAGGAAGAATAACATTTGATAGTAAGACACACATGCATGGTCCTCACGATTTGATGTTGTAATGGGATAGCACCTTCAATGAACCAACAAGCATTTACGATAGTAAATGGGATAGAAAGGGCTCAAATCTCAGACATAGGAAAATTGGGTGAATTTAGACCCATTGGCTTTAATCTTTAAATTTCATACTTATCTGAAAAAATTTCTTTTTTGCCTCAAGACACCCCTTTGGATAAAACAGCTGTACAAGCTGTGATGGTATAGCCATGGGATTCCAGTGATGTAAGTATTATTCTGAAAACACCATGCCCTATTTCTATGGCGGTAGAATCTTGTTTCAGAGATCAGTTAAAATATCCTTGTCAATACAACAGCATAAGACAGGCCTCTTATAATTAAATAAGCATGTGAGTAAAAAGAGTGAATTATTTTATTGAAATACTAAACTGCTCTGCCAAATTTTAATTGTTATTTCATTTATACTGACACTCTTTCTCCAGATTATCATGAATTGCTTCACTCATACATTAGGAAAGTTTTGTTGATTGCTTTCAATTTTGTTTTTTAAAAATAGAAAAAAATAGCAAAATACCAAGATGAGTTATAAAGCAAAGTCGAGCGTGTACACACACCCACATGCATACGAGCGCTCTGTCACTGAGCTTAAAATCTGCTGGGGGAGAGCCAGTATGTGCACGTGACTGAGGAACCAGGCAGGAATTTGCGAAAGACGTGATAGAGACAAGAGATGGCTGCAGAAGGAGAGCAAAGAACTGGACACAATCATTTACAGACGTTATACTCAGTTTTTCAAAACACAAATTAGCAGGAAGAACACAGGAAGTATTTCCTGTTTAAAATGCTGGCACACATTGGAATCATCAGGGGTGGGGGTATTAAGACAGATATCTGGATTTTACTTTTAGAGTTTCTGATTTTTCAGCTCAATCTCAGAGCTGACCTGAGACTCTGCATTCTCAACAAGTTCTCAGGTAGGCTTGGTTTGGAGGACTGCGGCAGAAGCAGAAGCTCAGAGCTGGCACATATTTAGGGAATGGCGCGTGATCTGGGTTAGCCAGGGCGAGAGACATAGTTGAGTTCAGAAAGGAGAGACATTGAATATGCTGAGACCATGGAAGGTTTCTGAGCATGAGAAAGGCAGGGGTGTTTCTTTGGAGAGAGTCCTTCTTTATAAGGAGGATGGTTTTAGTAACATCTTAGAAGACAGACTAGAAAAGAGAAACCCAGAGAGATACTAGTCAGTAAAAGAGGGAGCAAGGGACTAGACTAGAACTATGAGACTGAAGAGGAAGGTAGCGATACCAAGACATTACAAAACTGTCTCCTACTTGATTTTCAACTGAGACGATGTTGAATTTGATGCTCAGAAAAGCATTGTAAAATAAATTCCATAGAATGTGCTAATTGATGAGCTCCAAGTGCGATATTTTTGGGAGCACAGATGAGTCATTTCCTCTGTGACAAAATCTTCTGACTTGACGAACAAGATATCTTGATAGATTTTCACCTCAAACTTTACCAAAAACTGTTAAAAAGCCAAATCCCACATATAACCAAAAGGTAATTTTCTTTTTGCAATGCATGTGTTGAAGATAAGTGTGGCGATATTCAGAATAAGACATGAAATAAAGCTCGCTGTCACTGTATAATTGATAGCTATGTAAATGAAGATATCATGTTTTAATAAGCTATAGGTCAATTATTGTCTATTTTTAGACTATTTCTTTTGAAACTAGCATTGCTCAATTGACGTCCACTGTGAGTTTGATGGAAATAGTATTTATTATAATTCCTACGAGGAATTGTCTTAAAAAATATTTTTATTATTTTTGTTCACACTGATGTATTTATTTTAGGATATTGGAATCACCCCTCAGTCTGTGTTTATCTCAGTCCACACCCAGCGCCAGAGTTCCAGGGTTCACCACCCTGTTTCCTCCTTCTGTTCCACCCCCAGCACCCCAGTGGGTAGCCAGAGTCTTGCATCCTGTGAATTTTATTGAGATTTGTCTGTTTGTGTTGGTTCTTTATATTCCACATAGATGTGAAACTATCCTGTCCTTCTCCTTTTTGTTCTGGATTATTTTACTTAACATGAGCCCCTCCAGTTCCATCCAGGTTGTTGCAAAGGGCACAATTTTGTCTTTCTTTTCCTTAAAGAGAGGAAGGAAGGGAGTGGAGGAGGAAGCATTTGAAGGAAAGAAAGGACGAAGAAAGGAAAGGCAGGAGAGAGGGAGAGAGGGAGACGGGGGGCGGGGGGGAGAAAGGCAAGGCAACTGCATCTTTTGTTTTTTATTTATTTCTTTTGTTGTTTTTTTTTTTACCCTAGTGATTTGACCTTGGACTTTGGGCTTTACCTGGCTGGGTGTGACCAATTTCATCTTTCTTACAGTTGTATTGAATTCCAGTTTCTTTATTCAGTCACCTATTAATGAGCATTTAGCTTGTCTCCTTGCTGTGAACTGTGCTGTTAAGAACGTAGGCATGCAGATATTTTTTCTGAACTGTTTTTTGGATTCTCTGGGTATATGCCTAGAAGTGGTGCCACTGAGTTTAATGGTAGCTCCATCCTGTTTTCTCCAAAGAATCTCCATACTGTTTTCCAAAGAGGTGCACTCACTTACATTCCCACCAACAGTATATCAGGGTTCATATGGACTTGTTTTATACATCGGAGAATCATTCTGTAATGGGGTCAGTCATTTTATTTCAAATAAATCTGACTGCAGTGACTTGTTATCTTTCAGGCAGTGAACCCGCTGGGTGCACAGTGCTTCACCAGTTTTCTGAGGTCATGATACTCTGGGTCCTTCAAACAAGCCAGAACAGATAAGAAGAACTTGGAAAAGTTCATGGAAGAAAATATTTAAAAAGACATACAAATGTAAGTCAACACTTAGACTGTAGTCTTAAAGGTCACCAAATAAAATGCAGGCTTTTTGCATTAAAGATAAGGATAATTCAACTGGCATATACTTAGTTCAATGGGTATTTGTTTTTAAACTAAAAAGCAAAAGAAGTCTAATAGACATAACATGGTCCCAGACAATGTTTGCAGGTGATGCTGTGCATTTCTTTGCATGGAGTGAAATCACAGCTTAAGTATCCATTGAAGGCTCAGACTCTTAGCACAGAACAGGTGTAGCCCATGTTTGCTCTCTTGCAGGCCATTGGCCAGTTCTGGAATCTGGAACCTTTAAAGACCTCTGTAGATGAGCAATGGATCATTTGCTATCATTTCCAGTTTTGCTCCATTCCCAGATGCTTTTCTTTCTGAAGCTATTTGAGCAGAGGTTCTCAAATGGAGTGGGGTGTGTACGGCTATTTAGGTTGTCATGATCAGGAGATGTTACTGGCATTTAGTGTATACAAATCAAGGATGCTGCTAAACATCCTGCAATTCAAAGAACAGCTCCTATCCTTCTCTCTGCAACAAAAAAATTATCTGGCCCCAAATAGTGCCCAAATTGAGGCACTCTGGATTAGAGGACAGCTTAGAAGAATTTAGGAAAGAACATGGCTGCTCTCCTGAAGTTTCCAGCATTTTCAGCAACCTTTTTCTCTGTCCTGAGACACAGAAGGAATTATGCTCAGTGAGGTATGGCAGAAGGAGAAAGACCGACATCACACGATTGACTCATAATTGGTGTATAGAGAAACCAAGCAAGCAAATGAACTAAATAAAACAAAAATAGACTTTCAATCTATAAAATCAAATTGGTGGTAATTAGAAGAGGAGGAGGGCATTGACAAATTGGGTGAAGGGGCAAATTGTATGGTGAAGGATGTAATTGGACTGTTGGTAGTGAATTTAATGCCGTGTATACCAGACGTTGGTTTACAGTGATGCACACTTTAGACCTATATAACGTTAGGATGCTATGTCCTTTCAATAAAATTAGATTTTTAAGAAGATTTCAAAGTAATACTGTAGGAAGTGTTTCCGAATGAGTTGAGATTATATGGTGAGTACATGGAAATAGTATTAACACTAAATCCCAGTGTAAGAAAGTCATTCCTGTTTCAATTACTTTTCAATCCTTATTATTCCATTATAGACAGCATCTAATTTTTGTACTAATATATTTCAGTATTTGCCAGTGAGAAAGAGAGAGACAGAGAGAGACAGAGAGAGAGAGAGACAGAGAGAGAGAGAGAGAGAGAGAGAGAGAGAGAGAGAGAGAGAGAGAGAGAGAGAGAGAGAGAATGAATGTATGTCTTGGGACCAGCTTTATCAGGCAATATAGAATTTAGCTGGAAGTTACTAACATTAATTTACTTTTGTTTATTTTATGCTTGATTTCCTCTTCCAGGTTTCTATCTATGATAGCATTATAAAACATTATTTGAAAAATAAATTCCTGAACAAATAAGAAGAACACATTTACTCTTTAAGAGCACCTGTCTCTTACTTCAAGGAGGAATTGCCTGAGTATTTCTGTGACCTTTCAGTAGTTCTAACCTACTGAAGGGTGTTTTGCAACCTCCTCCTCTTCCCTGACCCGCCTTCCCAGTGAAGAGTGGTGGGCATGCTCTGAGTTAGTGGGGTGGGCGCCGGGGGCAGATGGACACCACTCTCACTCCTGCCCAGTCTCCACCCTCCACTCAGCAAGGGGTTATGATTAGCTTCCACCATGGCTCAGAGACACCGAAGTTCTGTGAATTACTGAGTGGAGCAGTATTGACAAGTGTGATTGTCAAACATGAGAACATACAGAGAAGTGATAAAATAACAAGGCGAAATAGAAGCATGCTCCAGAAGAGCATGAATAAGACAATGTAGCTTGTCAACAGATGGTAATTTAATGTACAGCTTTAAGAGGGCTGCCTGATATCGTAACGAGTATGATAACTGCCATTCTATTGTGGAATGTGCTTCCTTTTCCCTAAAATGCTGCACAATTTAAGTTATCTTCACATAAGGTGCTTATTTTGCCACTCTTGTCATCCAAGATCAGAGGCTGGGTGGAACTGATTCTCTTTAAAGAGCAGAAAACAAATCCCAAAGCTTTAAGTCACTTTCAAAATTTCTTCTCTCAGAATAAAATAATAGAGATGAGGACCTTGAGTGTCAAGGGGCTTTCCATTGAGATTGTCAACACTGAGTTTACAGAGGTAATCAATTCCTATGCGACTAAGCTTAAGATATTATATTACATTAATTCTACTATACCATTAAAAACATTTTCACATTTAAAGAAGCATCTTATAAGTGATCTGATACAAAATCACTGTGTCAGAGCTTAATTGGTTTCCTTTCTTTGGAGGCAGATAAATAATGATAAATTCTACAATCGATGGCATATTAGTGTCAGTGAAATAACGTAAGACCTTAAAATCACTTGTCTTCAGCAGGTCACCTCTAAAATTATTCCTCTTCAAATGCTTGTGTGTATTTTTCTTTCTTTTTTTTTTCTAATTTGCTTCTTGCTCAGCTTCTATTTTAGTCTAGTTATATGCTCCATTTTCCAGCACATAAAGATGATTCATTTTATCTGCAACTTTTTGTGTCAAAGACTGTTCCCTTTTCTTTTAAATTATCATAAATTGCTAATGAGGACTACAAATGAATAAGGATTGAAAATATTCATTTTTTTCAATAGGCTGGAAATAGAAGAACATAAGTAGAAATTATGGCACTGATTGGCCATATAAGGATTATTCTAATTCTATAAAATATTATGAAGCTGAATTCCCCAATGGTTTGAAGGGCCCATAAATTTAGAAAGTTGTATGAGTTTATTTCCTCCATGCAAATTAATAATTTGAATTGAAGCTATCAGTGTGGGATAGGTAATGCTAAGCTAGAAGAGCAAAAGACTGGAGCTGATAACCATCTATGAAGTCACTTTTCAGGGCTGAATTCTTGATTCACATAGTGAAGGTACTGATTTAAATGTTGAAGTATGGTTTCATAATCTGGGATCCTACGATATCAGGGAGGACCTGAGGCAGAGCTTCTACTTTGCTCAACAAATCTTTACTCAGTAGTTCTCATTTGCAGAAGGTTTTTCTTGGTTTTCATCTCAAGTTTCCCTTGCTTAATTTAGCCTTATTAATTCCAACTAAATCTGTGATGATCTCTAGGGTGTCTTATGGTTTTAAAATTCCGAGATTCTGTTAAATGCTTCCTTCTTAAATGTCTGTAGACCTCTTAGTTCCTTCCTTGCAATGAATTCCTCCCCCTTTTTCCACCTTTGCCCTGACATAGCTGTCAGTCAAGCAGGATATTCTGTTCTTTTTATTTTTACTTTTATTCATGAGCCCCTATAATTAGTTTTTTGTGGTCCCTTTCTGAACTCTTCACATTTGCCTATATTCTTGGAGAGGGTAAGACACCCAAACCACATGTGATTGGGTAGATAATGTGTGCCAATGTCTGGTCCTGTGGGTTGTGGTCCAGCTGATAGACCATCAGTCCTGTGACCCTGCTGCCATCTCACTGATTTGACACCCAGGATTGAGTTTTATTGTCAGATTAGATGGTTTTCCCATGGCTCACTTGCACCCAACTTTTTAGCCTTCATGCATTCTCTCTTTTCAGCTGTTACAAAATATTTTAACATGCTCATAATAGTTCTCTGAATCACTTCACCAATAGAAATGATGAACATCTGGCATGTAATTGCATTTGTCTTTAATTTGGTATCTTGAATACGAAGAAAGCAGGCACTAGACCCCAGCAGGTCATTACCATATACTATTTGCCCGGTCACTTCATCCTATTTCTAAAAATAATACACCCCCAAATGTATTAGCACATTCCACCATTTAGGAGCTTCAGCCTTTTTAAACTTTTTTAACTCATTGTATTCTAGATGAATTAACTCTTCTTTGTTATGACTTCCCTAATGAAGGACACATTAAAATTAGGAAAAGTCCTGCTGACTTTAAGAGAAAAAGCAACAATATGTAATGATATGTAAAGTCAATTTGTTTAATTGAGGCTAAAAGAAGTTCGTAAGAGGCACAAAATATCAAATGGTTAAAGGCAACCTCCCTGCGTATGTTCCCCACTCAATATTTTTGTACTGAAGACTTTTGGTAAGATGCCCGGACTTTGAGATTTTTCTCTTGCACATATGGAATGGTAATCCCTGGAATTAGATTAACTCCAGGGATTTGCACATCCCCTTTAAACCCATTCTAACCAAAGAAAATAATAAACATCTAGCCCAGAGATAATAAAGCTAAGATGTTTTAAAATTTTATTTGCCCATGCTTGTTTATCTGAGTATTTTTTGTCCCTCCTCGATGGAATAATGGGATGAACATGGGACTGCAGGTCAGAAGTCCTAGACTCTAGCGGGTATCTGTCATTTATTTTTCGGTACCGTAAATAAAATGGGAATAAGAATATTTTTAAACTGTCACACAAGTTGAGGGAGAGATTAAATAATGCACATGAATATTTAGATGCAAAATTGTGTAATATGCTATAATATTAGAATATAATGTATTTTGAGTGATTTTCACTGTTGCTATCAGCATAATTTTCAGCTAATTTTTTCTAGTTTTCTTTCTTTTTTAGGATAAATGGCCATTCAAATAAAAGTTTGTCCATGAAAGATTCTACAAAAATTGTTCTTACCTTGTTGTTTCCAAGGTCATATATTTAATTTAAATTACTTCATGATGAAAACATTTTGATACTATGTAGTTACAAAGTCTTACCACATGGTTGTAAAGCCTAGCCAGGAGCACCCAGGTTATCGACACATCAGGAGTTGGTAGCATGGCGGTTTCCAGCGATGGATCTGAGTTATGGGAGGCAGATGCTTTTTCATCAGTCACTTGACCACTCCCCAAACAAATGCAGTTAGTTACTTCATTTCCTATTGAATCCTCTGCCCACTGGTAAGCAAGAGAGCATCTATTATTACGAAATGCTTCTCTTTGCAAGAAGACAACACGGTTATTTTTCACCCAGAAAAGAAATTATGAAAAAGATGAATATCTGAAGACTTGATAACTTACATTAGATTTAAAAGCTAGCAATGTATCATTTACATTTGCATTTTATGCGGGTGGTATTCAGAGGAAGGAATTAAATAAAAGGTATGAAACTGAATTCACTCCAAAGGCGCACAAACCATCACACTGGTAAAGATCTTTTTATAAATCTTTGATGTAGACACATGGGGGAAACTGAAGTGAAGCACATGTACCAAGCATGTTCCCAAGAAAGGTCAAATTAAAAAATGGATGGTGCTGTTCCCAAGCCACGACGGGAGAATGTGACATTTACAAGGTGTCGGGCTTTTCACAATTTGAAAGCATCTTAAATGAATGAAATGCTTCAAGCTGCTACCCAGAGATCTTCACAAGGGAAGTAAAACAGAACAATATTGGCTTGGAGAGAACATGACTACTCCCTGAGCGAACTGGTGGAACTTGCGAGGGAGGGCGTGGGCAGGAGGCTGACCAGCTTGAACGAAAGAGCAGAGAAGCCGTTCCCTGGCTCTGCAGATTCAGGAGAGGACCATAAACGTTTGACATTTTGAATCCATGTGAATTTGTCTAAACTCTGTGCCAGATGAAGAGGCTAATTATGTATCAAAAAAGAAAACTATGCTATGAAAAATAGCGTTAGAATTAAAAAAACCCAGCTTCCTTAGTGGCACGCTGACTTCTTAGGTGAGCAAGGAAAATACGGAGGACGTGGCAGCGCTCCCCTGATTAGAAAGCAGGACATGTGCTTTTTGACAAACCTCACGCACTAAATCACGGGTGCTGTTACTGAGCACTTACTTGCAACTGGCCATTTGCTCCTCAAAGTCAGTGGCACTCATTCTATTTACTTAAGAATTAAGGATTGGTGTCTCTAATCACTGCCTTGTTGTTTCATATTAATCTTTTAAAATCTCAGTCACTTCCACTTCTGTCTGTAGGTTGCTCCTGCCATCAAGTGATACTTTCTACTCCCCAACTGCATCTATAGAATGAGATTAAAGTAAATAATGCAGGTGAATTTTTCACTGTAAAATTGTATAATATGCTGTAATATGCAGTACAGGCAGTGTCTCCTATCATTCACTTTTTACATTACTCAAAAAGGCACCCACTCTAACCTCTTAGCTCTCTTCAGTGAAACCAACCTTTGTTCGTTCGTTCCTTCCTTCCTTCCTTCCTTCCCTTCCTTCCTTCCTTCTTCCCTTCCTTCCTTCCTTCCTTCCTTCCTTCCTTCTTCCC